>REGM01000134.1:748614-804604 GCA_004194415.1 Aurelia aurita | reverse complement strand
GCTCTTTGAATTCCTAGTCTTGGCAATTGCATCTCTGACTTCCTGCACTTCAATAGTCCTAAACTGAAACCTAACACTGCTATCACTACCAGCATAGTCGCCAGATAGAAGAGGGTTAGGGGCAGCATCAATTTTGCTAGCTAATTTCTCGCCAATTGTACAAAAGAAATTATTCATTGTGTTTGAGATGTCCTTTTTGTTAACAATTGCATTGCCAGAATCCTTAAGACAATCAATGTTACTGGATTTTGATCTTTTATCCTATTTTACTCCACTCGTCCCAATGTTTTCACTCCACCCCTCGCTCCAGACCCCAATTCTGCGTGACAAGGTCAAAGGACAACTGAGTTATTGTTGTTGCTGCTGTTAGTGTTGGTCACATGCTCTATGTTGTTGTTTAAAACGTGAAGTGAGAATATGGCGCCGAGAGAGCCGGCGAGAAGCGAGGCATGTCTTCAATATCTTAGCACTGATCGTGTGTTCCTGCGTAATAAAACAAAGAGTAATTATTCAGTATAACAGAATGGCATTCAAGTTTTCAGCAGAAGCAAAAGAATTTATCCCAACAACCACTCAACAATGTACAAGTCAATTTCAAGATGGAGGAGAAAAATGGCCTAAGCAAGAGACATTGTCACAAGATGCCCAAAGTACTGCAGGCCTAATACGATCTCTTAGCGTGACTGCGCCTGAATTCGTCCCAAATTTTGGTGCCCCAAGTTATAAAACGTCGCAGTTTGGAAAGGATGTAGTTACTGATTTTTCAGATTACCCGCAACGAATTGTGTCCTGGGCAGAAGAATCTTCCAAAAATGTCGTTCAAAATGTATCTGGTACCCAGAAAACACAAGGTCCAGTCCACCCGCAAGCTAGCAAGAGACAGTGGAGCGTCAACAAGGATGTCAGGGGGTCAGATCAGAAGAGGAGTGATAGAAAAGATTGGAAACCAAAAACCAGGGAAAAGACTGAAAGACAGACAAGGGAGACATGGACCAAGGATAAAGTTGACGAAAAGGTACAGATAGCCTATGAGTAGACCCATTATTCAAAAGAAAAAGGGTCTACGAAACAAAGATCAAAAGCTTGCTATGGCCACCCAATTAATTATTTTAATCCTCTATTCAATTAATATGTGATACACTTCTCAACAAAGGCCGCATAAATTAAGTTTCCAGAAACCTGGAAACTGCATAGCAAGCTTTTGCTGTTTGTCCTGTAGACCCTTTCTTCTTTGCATAATGGGTCTACTCGTAGGCTAGCACAAGAAGGCTGCTTGAGAATAGATTACTGCACTAAAGATGGTATCAAGGAATTTTTTACCTTTTTGTTCCACGAAAATCGACCAATGAAATCAGTTAAAATTCTTTCAGATGCAAAAGGTCATGGTAGAAAATTCCTGATGCCATCTTTAGTGCAATTGTCTGTTGTTTTTTCTTAGAGAAGTGCCTGTCTGCAGAGCATGGCAGTTTCTTACCGAATCTTGCATATGCAAGCTAAAGCAACTCTTATTGCTCCCATTCAAAATTTACAATTTCTTGATTTTCATTAAAAAAAATCAACTCATTCAAAAATGGTTTGCCGGAAAATTTCTGAAAAGAAAGTTGCAGGCTTGAGTTGCAGACAATAAAAGCTTTAACTTGTAGTTTTTTTACTTACAAATCAATAGGGAACCAAATTTAAAAGATTTCTTTGTACCTAGGCAAGAAATTGTGTGCACTAAGCATTTGTCTTCAGTGTGCCAACACTTCATATTTTGGACAAAATATGACACCATTTGCGCATAGTTGTCACTTACATGAAGTAAGTTAATACCATCTTTGAACTGACAATTTTGGGGTTTGTAAAATTAATGTTAGAAAACAAACTTATCATCCCCTGAATCAAATGACAAACTTTTTTCCGCATTTAGACTTCTGTTTCATCTGTCAATTCAATAGATATCTTCGTAATTTAGGTCTCCATTTTGTCCACGAGTCCAAGATAAGGAGGCTAGTCACGATTCAGACGCGAGAAAACAATAGGGCAGCCTCGTTCCCAGAGGGCTTTGAGATGACGTCAGTTCGCATGGTCACTTTTTTATGACGTCACTGCGCAGTGGTCGCTTTTTAATATGTAATTTCGCAGAGAAAGAGGGAAAATAGTGGAAAAAAGTACGATACACGGATGCACCATTCATAATAGCATAATCTATCATTTTGTCATCATTACACCAACCCCGGAATTGTCCTTTAAACCAAAATCTTGAAAACAAGCATTCCGGGCGTCACATCCCCAGAACCTAAAGTATACCCAGGAATCAAAGCGGCTTCCATTTGGTTTACAATGTCTTATGTATAAAAATCTTTCCCACAGGTTTCAAAAAATGTGAAATTTGATGAGAGTAATTCAACAAGTAAAAGAAAAGGTACAGGTAACGTAACAGTCAGTGTTTGTTTGTTTTTTTTACAGTATATACGCAATCTAAAGATTTACAATTTAGCAAACATATTTACGACAAACGATACCATAGGGAGCATGATATACATGTCAACCCAGTGACCTTTACAATAAACAAAATACAAAGATACTAAAGGCTATACCAAAGTTTCTGTTTGTTTCTGTTTAGGGAGAACTGTTTAGGTCGAAAAATATAGATCATCTGCTCGAGTAAAATTATGAAAATTTTGTGACAGATGTTTGTTTGTATTGTGCCATATGGACGTGGATATAAGGGCACCATATATATAAGGGCACCATATATATAAGGGCACCATACATAACGGCATTCCCTTATACCGGAATATAAGGGCAATGCTCTTAGGTACGAGTTTGTTTTGAGAAAATCACAAAAATGTGAGATGATAAAATATTTAAACTGATTTTCATGACTTCTTGCCAAGTAGTCTTGTATCAACAGCTATCCTTTTTTAATACTTTCTTTAGTCCCTTGACACAGTAAGTGCATGGCATTTCAAGTCCATTCCCTCTTTTGTTTTCCTATTTGCCAATAAGCAAAAATAGGGGTAAAATTCAATATAAGGGCATGTTCTTATATGTGAGTCAATTTGGAGAAGTAAGAAAAATCATTTTTTAATATTTTCACTTATTAGAGCATGCGCTAAAGGCTGATTTCCAGTCAGTGGAATTTTGCGAGCAGGCGGAATTTTACACAATCAAAAGTCATTCAACCTTAAATTTCTATTCAATTACAAAGCTACATTTTCTGTCGTAAACAATAGAATTTCTACCCGCTTGGAAAATTCCACTGGCTGGAAACTGGCCTTTATATCCGCGTCAATACAGTAATGGTAAACTTTGTTTTATTTAGTGTTATAACCTTCACAGATAAGATGATAAAATATTTAGTGAGATGGCACTGGCAGCATTTGTTTGATGTTTGGGAACTTCTTACAAAAAATTTGCTAATTTGATAAATCTTAATGTAAATAATTTTGGAAAGATTGAAGAGTTCTTATAATCAGGGAAAATAACTGCAAACCTAAGTATTCTTTTTTCTTAACTTGAAAGCAATTTGTTTCTGAAGAATTCTTACAAATAACTAAATTATTTTGCACAGTGCCAAGAAATCCGAAAGCAAAAGAGGACAATATCCAAAATGACTTTAATACGCGGAGCAAGGAACCTTCTTATATTAACAAGATGAAGTCTGGTGTTGTGAGAAATGATAAAAAGATATCGGACGATCAGAAGGGGAAGGTCAATCCAGCAGCTAAATATTCACCAGACAAGACAGTTACTAGGAAAACAGTTCATGATACAAATAAGCAATTTCAAGAGAGAAATCAATTGACTCAAAAGAAGAGTTTTGTAGATGAGAAGAAAACAAAGAATGTTATTGAAGATGCATTTCCCGCACTTGGAAAACAAAACCTACAGAGGATGCCCGCAAATGATAATGCTCCTAAACAAAATTCATGGAGTAGAATAGTGCAACAGCAACCCACCAATAAACAAGTGGATGTGAAGCTCAGGAGGGAAGCTGAGACGACACAAAAGAAGGGTCAGCAAAATCAATACAAAGGGAGTAATGATCGTGTTACTAGAAATGCTGTTGGGCCACAAATGAAGGGAGTTTCTAGAGAAGGGCCGCAGACTGGCGGGAGATCCAGGGGAAGGGGTAAAGATGCCGTCAGAGACCCTGAACCAAGATCAAATCGTTCTTCTTTCTCCAAAGATGTGAGAAAACGAACTGAAATTGCAAGTGAAACAAGACACAAGCCAAAAGCTTTTGAGTCGTATCAAGGTGACTTAGAATGGAGAAGAGAATCTGCAGATGCCAAGAAAGAACATTCTTTTAGTCATACTAGAGACAGAGGTAGATCTGAGGGGTACAGTAACAACAGCAGGAAACCGTTTCAAAGAGAATCATCCACGCGGGAAAAGGGGCTCAGACACAATGGAATGGTAACAGAACGATACAGGTACGATTTCGTTACAAAGAAATTCAGTGACGGGGTTAAAACGAAGTTGCTTGGATCTTATAAGGATGGAGAGGATGTGCGTGATGAAATTAGAGCTGATGAATCGAGGGGATGGTATGGAAATCCGGAATTTGATGTTAGCAGAGCTGAGCATGATCATGGCTTTCTCAACAGAGATGACGATTTGAGAAGTGGTCGTATTTTGGCTTGGTCAAAGACAACAAAGGATCCAAAGCTACATAACAGAAGCAACAAAGATTCTAGCTCCAGAATGACACATCAAGACTCGAACAAACCTATGACTGCTTGGGCAAACAGATATGATCAGTTTAAAACAGGCGACAAAATTTGCCCTAAATGCAGAGATGTTTTGAATGATAGTTCGTATACGGGAAAGCCTACAGGACACTCAAGTCAAACAACAAATGCTTGCCGTTGTGAAGCAGATCATCAAAGAAATAGTGCGAGGAAAGATTTGAATGTTAAAACAAGTGATGTTCAGGGAAGTTCAATGGATAGGCCTTCAAACTTTTCAAGTGTAGTTAATCAAGGGGGAGTCAGGACAACAACAACAACAACAGTCAGAAAGAGGGATCAGGATTCGGCAATTGTTTCTGGCAAAGAAAATAAGTTGGTTGACTCGAATGTGAATTTTTTTGAAGAAATTGTCGACGTAGAAGTTGAAGATGGTGCTGAAATTTATATTGAAGGCAACGGGGCAGATGATGATGATGGGTGGATCACTGTGGAGGAGAAATCAAAAGTTAGATCGAGGCGCCAGCTGCAGCAAAATGAGGTTGAGAAACAAGAGGTAAAAGAGCCAGCCGTAGTGAAGAGAAAACCGAACAAGGAAGAAAGGGAACAGAGAGAGATGAGATCTAAAGATAGAAGTTATGGTGACAGGAGGGGGAGTGGGTTGATGTCTATAAAGAATTTTAGCAATGAAGGAAAAGGTAGGAAACAGGAAGGAAAAAGTCAGAAAGGTGAAGACGGCAAACAAGCAAGAAATCCAAAAGCGATAGCTGAAAAGAAAATGACAACAGTAAAAAAAAAATCAAAACGAAAAGAAGTTCCAATGTACGAGAATGATCAGAAAAAGATAAAAGAATTCAAAATGAGGCAGATGATTGAAGAAGATCTTAAACTTGATTTGCTGCAAATGACGAGAACGAGACATACCCATGATGGTGCTATACATGAAGAAGAGGATTCTGGGAAGGAGGCATGGCCAGCCATTGGTCAAGCTAACGCTCGAACTGCGAATATTATGTCGTTTAGTGAAGTTTTGAAACAACGGACGGCTCCTAAGGTATGTTCCTTTGGTTTTACTTTGAGTTTCAGTGTAGAATCTTCAAAACCTGTTTGTTGCATTTTATATGCTTTCTCAAGATTACTGTAACTCAAAGATTGTTTCAAATTCAACTGTAAATAAATCAGATCCAACGATAATAGTCAGAAACCATGGTCTGCCTAATCACCTGCAAGGAATTGAGAGAGAAGTGCTGAGGATAGAAACGATACTTTTTCGATTTTTACCTTTTAAAAATGTCATTGCCAAAAATGTTTCCTTTAACAAATTTCATTGCCAAAAATGTTTTTTACTGCAGCTACGGACTCGGGCTTTACTCCTTTGCGCTAAAGTTTGTATTGGTTTACCTATTGTCTCTATTTAAATCGTAACTCCTTGATAAAACACTGTTTCTACAACTACGATGCTGAATAGCTGGCAATACAATGCTCATTTATTTTTTGTTATTCAAACACCTAATACAATTCCTGCGGCAGATGTTTGGATCTACCCTTTTTTCTATCTATTCTCTTTTCTTCTCTTAATAGCCCTCCTTCGCATGTTGCCTTCCTTCGCATGTTGCCCTCCTTCGCATGTTGCTTGCGTGAGTTAACCACTTAGATTTGAGGCTTCCTTTTGTAGTTTGCCTTGTTAACATTTTGAATAATTTGAATTTGAATAATCGACCGTGGACGTCTTTTGATGCAATCGCTAGTCGCTTTGTACTTGCGTGCCAATCAAGAGCAACGTATCATTTTACTAAGAAGTCTGCCCTTGTTTTCTTCCAGGTCCAAATGCAAACCGTTTCCAGAGCTCCGGGCATGCTGAATGTTGATCCATGGAAATTAACCGAAGAAGAGAGAATTGAATTAAAGCGAAAAAAGTTCAAAGAGAAAAGAAAACTGAAGAAAAAGGACAGAAAGGAGAGGAAAAAAGCCGAGAAAGAAGAAGATAATGGGGAAGTTGGCGATGCAGAGAGTGAAATTTTGTTGAGTAAAACACCGATTAATTTGGATCTGGCAAGCATGTTTGATCGACTGCTTAATATCAAGGTATACGATCAATTTTTATCAATTTTCTTTACCTTAGAAATTGAAGTGTTGGCAGGGAACCGTAGTTTCACCAAAAATCGAAGAACAAGGATTGCGACGATTATCATTTTATTCATATTTCAGTCCTTCCAAATCATATTCAGGTTGACAAAAAGAGAGACAAATTCAAGTTGACGACATTTCCATAAAAAGTAGTGACATTACAGTTGACAAATCCATTTTCATTTATTTAAGACTAGGCCATGTTTTTGTTAATTAACGTTTCGAAGCAAGACTGTGCTTCATCTTCAGAATACAAATTTCTCCGAAAGCACGAGACTATATTTATGTGCGAAAAGAGACAAACAACAAACTAAAGTGCGTGATTACAATTCCTACGTGAATAGTAAATTAAAGGGGCAAGCCCAAAAAGGGCAAAACCTTAAAACAAAACTAAAGGAATGGAGGACTGCTGGGAATTAAGTGAAGGATGATCACGTAAAATAAGTAGACTTTCATGAATGAGCAAGTCGAAATCATGGTTAGCTCCGTCCAACACTAAGAAATCTTCCAACGACGCGGCGTGACCTGATTGGTTAATGTGGTCCCAAATGGCGGAAGGACTTACTTTTATTTTCTGACCTGCTTTATTGATTCCCAAATGCTCCCTGTAACATGTAATCAAATTACGAGATGTTTTTCCAAAGTACGAGGCATTGCAGCCAGGACATTGAAACTTGTAAACAACAGAGGAGTGAATGAGAGCTGGAAAGCGAATGAGAGCTGGAATTTTCTTTACCTTGAAAATGCTTCGATTTTTCTTTTATTTGAATTTGTCATGTGTCAATGTGTTTCTCTTTTGTGTAAAACACCAATCAATTTGGATTTTGCTAGCGTGTACGATAGAATGCTTAATATAATTGTATGCGATAATATTTTATCAAATTGTCTTTGGCTCATTTCTCTGAAAATGTGTATACTTACTGACAAGCAAATCAAGGATTGCTTAATAGAAGTAATAGAACCCCAACGGACTTGCGTGGACCGATTTGAAAGAATTTCTTATTTCTATTTGCATTCTTAATATTATTTGTATTGATTTTTGTGAATGAAATTAAGCTGCAATTATTAAGTGCTAGTCACCGAAAACTGACATCTGTCCAATTTTTATGACTAATTCTTTTTAGCCTTTATGAATATTGTAAACTTAAAGGGAGTACAAAGACCAGCAGCCTTTGCCAGCGTTTGTTTTTTGTTTTTGTGAATTTCATACAGTCAGTTATTCTGGGAGCTGTGCAGAGCAAGTCGCTGGCTGTGCGCAAAGCATGCTGGTCTTTGTACTCCCTTTAAATGGAATTTATGAGAGAGAAAAATTTCAGTCCTCAGATGAACCAAATGAAGTAAAGCCAACCAAACAAAGTCACAGTAAATCTACAAAGGCTCCCAAACGCACTGTCTTCTCAACTGGTGTTATTTCAGTAGCAAGTGGATTGGCCAAATGGAACAATAAGGATGGAAGAAAAACAGATTCGAAGGTAAACAAAAATTCATGATTTTAATTCTTTTTGCCAGAATTCGGACCAAATATGCGGTACCGTACTAATTTCTGATTGGCTCTGCAATTTCAAAGTAAATATTGTAAATAAAATATAAAATATTGTAAATAAAATAAAAAATATAATAATAATATAATATTATTGTAATAATATTGTAATAAAATATTGTAAATAAAATAAAAAATATAATAATAATATAATATTATTGTAATAATATTGTAATAAAATATTGTAAATATTGTAAATATCGTTCACAATGAACTGAAACGAATGGGACTAAAAAGCTGCTGGTGCAGTGAATCCATACCATATTGTCTGAGCTTGGAATACAATTATCAGCAACAGAAACTTTGCACTCTGAAGAAAAATAATGGCTTAACATTGCTAGTGATTAGGTAATTAGGTGATTGCACACATATACTCCATGAACAGACGTGAGCAAAGAATGAAACGAAGTCTGATAAAGAAACTGTCATTTAGATTAAAAAACTTTTTTGAGGATAAAAATCTATGCTTCAAAATCCGTCTTCTACCTTTACTAACATTTCGAAGAACCAGTTGAAAATTGATTTTGTTTTCGTTCCTTTCGTTTGATTTTCAATTCTTTTCAAGTTTCGTAAACTTTCCAAGTGACAAGAACTTATGTACAATTTTGACCAGTTAGCCCCACTGAAAGAGTTCCTTGGACCTTGGAATCTACAGTATCATTTTTTTTTTAATATTCATCTAAAATGTTACAATACATGATGCAACCTACTATACTTTCTAATTACTATACAGCTATACAACACTACAGGAACGATACCACAGGGAGCGAAAGACAATGACTACCCCATGGCCATTACATAGAGAACAATCAATCATTTTTTTTATATTCATCTAAAATGTTACAATACATGATACAACCTACTATACTTTCTAATTACTATACAGCTATACAACACTACAGGAACGATACCACAGGGAGCGAAAGACAATGACTACCCCATGGCCATTACATAAAGAACATGCAACTGAATTTCAACTAAATATATAATTACAAAAAGCTACACATAAACGATTTTTACTGGTAAATACTGAGGCCTGTTTCACGTTGGATCTCAGGCCAGCATAGGCGCATGATGTTGAACACAGCAACCCCAGGCGAGAGAAAAAAACGACAACAATTTCTTCCGCCACCGCTCCCCGTCCAAAATCCCCATTGCGCAAAGCCCGGCGCCCATGCTATAGGATCAGGTTGCCTTGTTTCGCAATTACTTGCTATAGGATCTGGTTGCCTTGGTTCGCAGTAACATTCTTTCTACTGGATGCAGTTTTAATGCAAAGAATTTTAATCTTGTCCCAAACAGGTTTCGGCCAATGCATTAGATTCAACTCAGCCAGTGCGCATGAGAGGAAAAGAGCGGGAGAGACCGAAAAAGAAAAGGCCAACACTACTGAAAAAGGCAAGCTTTATATTATGTCAATAATTAATGTAATTGGTCTAATTGTCTTTTCAAGTTATAATGCTTAAAACTGTCTTGTATTAATGTTCTGTTATCACTTTAGCAAATCAACCATGTTAAATGTTTACTAGATTGAAACGTTGTAGGAACCAGGGCTGGCTGATTTGAAAATTCTGGTTTCTTTGCAAAGTAGTTCGTTCTTTGGTTCGTAAAAGACTGCTATGGATAAAAGATTATTTCATGAAATGGAATTTGTAAAATACTCTTGCTCAAAACGTAGGTTTTTTCAAGGCATGATTTCATCATCTCATTGCCATATGAACGAGGTAGCAATCCTCTCTGAACCTAATTTTGTCCTTGAAACGATTATACCAGGTGACTCAAAAAAATGTCCCCCTGTTTGAAGAGTTATTGCAGCAAAAATAGTGGTGCTATAATCATAGAAATTGATTTTTCTAATAGCTAAAAGATTGAAGTATTTTGTTATATTTTTTGGTCATTTTCAAAATAGCAGTCCGTTGGTAAATTCGAAAAGATTGAACAAGTTAATCTTACAGAACAGCCGGAAAATGGCCTAAAACATAAATTATTTTCAAGATCAAAAGCATAATTTTTGTGATTTTTCAAGCCGTTGCAGTAAAGGCAAATGCTAAAGATGGTCTCGGAGCAATTTTCTCCATGATCCTTTGCGAATATTATAAATCAACCAATTTAATCACTCGAAATTATTTGAGGCACAAGTGGAGCATTGGAAATTTCAATCTTTAGCGCAATAAGTAATTTTTGTGTCCGCCGTTATTTTTATTTTTGATTAAGAGTCACCTGTTCTTAGACTTAGGACGTGATTCCTTGTATTCGTTCAATATTTTTAATCTGATTTTTATAACCATCCAATTCAATGAGCGATACTGAGACTTATGTAATGAGTCTAACCTGTTCTATCATTAATTTGCAGGCAATCCTTCGTGAGCGGGAAGAGAAACGAAAAAAGAGGGAAGCAGAGGAGCGAGTTGATAACAAGGACGATGCCAATATGAAGGACGATAGTGACGAACCAACCAGTAAAACATCAAAAGAAAATCGTGAAACTCAGATGAATGGAGATGAAAATTCGGAAATGATTGCGATAGGAAATGAAGAGCAAGTAGCTATTTGGTAAGATTCAGTTGGCATTTAAGATTGATCCCATATCTATACGAGAATTGATCCATGCAAGGTGTCCCAAAAAAGTTGTGCCCCATTTATGCGGCTGCTGTGGAGGAGCTGTAACTTCTGTTGTCCCGTTGTTGAAATAGTTGCATTGGGTATATTTCAACTTAGAGTTTGAGACCTAGCTCTAGCCAATCGGACAAGTGGTTAATGATTTATGACACAAGAAAGTCAAAAAGGTGAAGACTTCAAAAATAGCACTTTCTTTTTTCTCCAAAAATGCCCAAATCAAGTAAATACTGCAAGAAAGGGCTCTAGAGCAGTGTTAGAATTTTTTCTACAGTTGATAAGGGGTTAATTGTATTGTTTACTGATAACACAACACCATTAACCCATTGCAAAATGCATAAAAATTTCAAATAAAACGCTAGAACCTTTTCTTGCAATATTTATTTACTTGATTTTGACATTTTTGGAGAACAAAGAAAGTGCTGTTCTTGAAGTTTTAACTTTTTCGACCTTCTTGCACCATAAATCATTAACCACTTGTCCGATTGGCTAAAACTAGGGTTCAAAATCTAAGTTGAAGTATATCCAATGCAACTATATCAACAACGGGACAATAGAAGTTACAGCTCCTTCACAGCAACCACACAAATGGGGCACAATTTTTTGGGACAGCATGTAGATTATCCAACGCTGAAGGTAGCCTTGAAACTGCCACAATTCAAGTCGTTCGATATTTCTTATGTTAAGTTATAATCGTTTTTTTCCATCATTCAGTGAAGCAAGTAAAGATACTGATGCCCCCAAACAGTCCGCTAAAGGTGAGCAGGAATCTATACCCTTCATTGTTATCTTTATTAAAAAGCAACCTCTGATTCTGACTTTCTCATACCATAACGTCGCAATTCGTCATTTGATTTACTGAAACAAGGTGTCAAACTCTAAGTTGAAGCCTTTTCTACAAAGCAGTTAAAAAAATGAGACAATTGAAGACACAGCTCCTCCGCAGTAGCCATTCAAACGGGGCATAAGTTGTTTGGGACTTCCTGTAAACACTCGTAATATTGGCTTTCATGGTCAATTTTTTTATAAGTGTAGCCTTTTTTAATTCAGTTTTACTTCCCTCTAAAGTCGACGGTTAACCTAAATTTATTCTATAAGATATTTTTTTTAACTTTGGCGTGTTTTTTTTTTCAGATGTTTCTGCCACTCATGAACCTCTCAATAGTTTACCAAAAGAAATCATTGCAAAGATCCACAACAGGAGATTCAGAGAGTAAGCTTTATTAGAGTTCTAAAATTACTTTATGTTTCTTTTATTTCACAAAAGTTTTTGTTTAGCCAAAATTCTTAACTATTAATTTCTGGGTGAGTCAAAAAGATGTATCATCTGCAAATTCCTTATCTTTATCTATTCATACAGACGACATGTCACGTGACTTGATCAATTCGCGCTCGAAAATCAGACTTTGGGTAAATGAAGCCATTACAAAGTATAGCGTGGCACTGGGATTTTGAGAATGTCTCGTTTATTTATCGCAATAAATTAATTCAAAAAGCTTGGAAGCTGCTAAAATTATTCGAAAACTTTAGCAGATAGATAGGCGAATGTCTGAAAGGAAGGTTGACTTTGAAGAAGCGACGAGCAACTTACAGTGGACGGAGTTTGTGGTGCTGATTACGAAATTATCGACGCAAAGGCAAGTTTTTCACAGCTTTCTTGGCCTAAATTTTTGTTTTGCTTTTAAAAACAGCATGTTCGTGTGTTTATTTCATAGGTTTAGGTCTGACTGACAATTGCTACCTATCCTTTCCCTACTCACTATCGCGAGGTAGAATAGAGGAGCAATTTTATAAAACTGTTTGCAAATTTCCTATAGATTCCTATAGAAATTTTCTGAACATTTACCCCAAAACAAGATGGCGTCGTATTTTCAACGCTGCTGTGACGTCATGCCGTCTGTATCAATTAGGGTTTGTCTTGAGCTTTAAGATATTCTCATAACTTTTTATGTATTATGTGGTGTTAGATCTAGCTCAGAATTCACTCTAGTTCACTAAAAGCCACTTTCTTCGCCTTGCCCAAACACAGTCGAGAACGTTCCTTTCAATCTGATACAAATTTTGTTGCGACGTTAAGTTATTTTTGTGCGTAGCATTGACCAGAGAACATTTTTACATTTTAAAAGTTTCCTTTGCAAAGAAATCAATACCCAAAGCCATCAAAACAGTCTATAATGCTTTGTTAATAGACCTTTTTGTATCGAAAACACCTGTAGATCTGTATTTCCTTTAACCTACGTTTCTCCGTTATACCGACACCTCTAAGGGGACCATTATGGAAATAAGGTCAGCTTGACCTTTTAATGATATCCCTGCCACTGTAATTAGGGGTGTTTTTCTTTACGTTTTTAACCTTATATATTGTATTGTATCTATTTTTATATTATAAAACTTGTAAATATTTTTAATTTTGATTGTGGCAAATGATACATACATACATACATACATTTAACAGTTATTCTACAAATAGTCTGGATCGAGTGATATTTTTATCCACTTTATTCGAAAGGTTCGATTGAGCGGCGTTAGAGCTTCTATCACTGTTGTGCACGTTCGATAATTTGTCAGATTTCTACAAAATGTATAAAAATAACAATGTCTATCACATATATTTCATCTTTTTGATAGGTATTGTGATCAGTTTTTAAGCAAAGAAATCGACCAACTCGTGTGCAAGATACTAAAAGATCTTCTACGATTTCAAACGAGGGTCTATCTGGAAAACCCTAATAAGGTAAATATCATGTGTAACAGGAGCAAAAGGATGTCTCTGATTGGTTCATTTGAAACACATCTTGGTGTAAATATTTCACTTCTCATCTCTTGGGCATTTCATACTGTCTGTTGAAAAAGATTTTGGTATGTTAATTACGAATTTTAAGGGATAATTAGCAGAAGGAGATGCTTTGCCTTCGTCAGCCTGACGTCAAGCTCCTTTTTTGGAGTCCCTGTTAGCTTGCCGCGAATTTTTGCAGTTATGAATCAAGTTGATTTTACATGTCAGCATTTCCAGTATATGAAATGTTATTCGGTATATAGTATCTTAGAAGCAATAAACCAGATAGAAATTTGATAAAACAAAGATTTTTTTATCTTGCAACACATGTTTTGACTGAATAACCATCATCGTCAATTATTTTGTATATCGGAGTATTGGCAGGAAATCGAAGCTTCACCAAAAACGAAGGACAAGAATTGCGACGATAATCGTTATATAAATATTTTTTATACGTCTCAGTTAATTGACAATTCAAGTATTATGCGACATTCCAACTATAAATAAGACACAAATCCGATAAATTATTATTGATGTTAGACTAGGCCATGATTAGATGTTTATTGACTTTTCTCAGCAATTCTGTATTTTGTACATATTTTTGAGATTTCAGTGCTGTTTTTTATACCAATGTTTTCATTCTCCCAACAGGCCAAAGCAAAACGTCGTTTAGTATTGGGTATCAGAGAAGTCTCCAGGCATTTGAAGTCGAGTAAATTAAAATGTGTGATAATGGCACCAAATCTTGAAAAAGTATCAACTGAGGGTAAGTATGCCTTTTATTTAAATTTAAAGTTATTTTATCTTTTTAAATATATACCGGGTGTTCCAAAAACAAACGCTAAAGTTGTGATCGGGGCTAGCGATAAGAATTTAGGTCGAATCAATCCCTAATAATTTTTTCGAAATACTCCTCGATAGTTAACTTGAAGATACGTGCCTTGTTTGTTGATGTTGGTGCATTGAGAGTTGAAATATTAATCTTGAAAGTCCAAATTTGCCTCCACCTCCAAACCAGAGCTTTTAGGTTTTGGCCTAAACCTCAAACGCGCTGTTTAGGGGAATCTGCTCAATCATAGACATGGCGTAGTAGTTGTGAACAAGGACCCGTGCTTAGGCACACATTTGAATAGAAATGTGAAAGCTGAGGATCGACAACTATGTCAATGCATACAGTCACCAAGGAATATCTTTCTTCAACCTTTCTTGTCGCTAGCCCAGATCAAATCTGTAGCGTTTTTTTATGACACCCGATGTTGTTCAGAAATATTATTTTAAATCCGAGACGATTTGCACTGTTGAGCTTCTGATAAATAAGTCTGCGATACAGACCTCTATTCCCGAACATATTCTGTTCGTTATTTTTTTTGATTCCTCAGTGAGTGTTAGCAACTATTTACTTTAATGCAATCTTTTGACAGTTTGGAAACGCTATCTCTATAACGCAAAAAAATTAGCTCTATGCTCTCCATTCATAAGCTCTGGAAAATGTGTGGAGCATTCTACTGTATCTGTTATCTAGCTTTAAAAATTTGAAATTGTTAGGCCTGTTTAGGAATCATCAGACAGAGAATTTTCAGCACATTTCAGTGTCGCTGGAACACTAAACTTTCGATATTTTTATGAACTGGTTGTTACGGAAGATTTTCAATTTTCTGTGTATTGAACTGAGAGAATTTTGACCGTAAATGAATAGACAATAACGCTAAAGATGGTTGCTCCAAAGACTCCATAGTGTTTTGCTGCAAAGCATGCTGGTAGAAAGCTCCCTGACGACCACCTAACGACGTAAACATTTTGGTCTACCGTTTCGACTAGCTAGCTTGAATTCTAACCGACCTTGAATTCGTATGCAACATGGTGTTCGAAAGGAAACCTTTCCAAAGCAGAAAAAGTAAAGTTTTGATTCGAATTGAAGTTTTAATTAAAGATTCGCGTTCGAATTACAAAATTTTCCTATTATTTTACGTTGATTACTTCTTCCGAACTTACCACAGCTAACTAGTCGAAACGGCAGACCAAAGTTTTTATGTCGTTAGGTGGTCGTCAGGGAGCTTTTTACCAGCATGCTTTGCGCGGCTGCCATCTTTAGCGCTATTGTCTATTGTTGTAACAAACCTTACACAGTTTTTATTCCATTTTTAGGTGGCATTGATCATCACTTGGGAAAAATAATTTTCGATTCCAAGCAATTCTCAATTCCAATAATCTACTCAATGAGCCGACAAACTTTAGGAATTACATTGAAAAGAAAAGTTCCTACGAGTGTTGTTGGGATATTCAATTATGCTGGAGTCGAGGTTTGTTTGTTTGTTTGTTTGTTATTTATTCATTTATTTATTTATGTTTTGTTATAATTAAGCAGAATTAAGGTTGATTGATTTCAGAGCAGATGGTAGTTGCAGTGGTTATTCTGACGCAGTTTCTAATTGAAATATGTTTTTTAAATAAACAAGCATGCAATTTTCCGATGAAGATCGCACTTAGATACGTCATAAGTAAGTCTACTAATCTGTGAATTCTATTTTATATTTAAAGGCTCACACGAATGAGTTACGTGATTAAATTTCAACATATTTTCCCGCTCTTTTTTCCTTGCGTTCGTCATGGGCCTAGCCACGTAGCCAAAGCTACTAGCAGTGCTGAAAACGAGACGAGACGTGACTCAGAGACGTGGCTCAGTTTGATGGTAGAAAATTTGAATCAAGTTTCTATGTTGGCTGGTGGGTTTTCGTCTCTGATACGTCTTGTTCACTGCCTTCTTGACCACCGCTTTTACCACAGCTTGCTTTGGTTTCCTGTACCTAATGGAATTGAATTTCCAAGAAACATTTAAGTTCAGTTATTTTCTAATTCATTGCATTCAACCGAAAATAACTTTATTTATTAACTAAACTACAATACACAGATAGTATTAGTAGTGAGGTCAGTCTAGCAAGTTTGTATACAGGTGTACCAAATGGAGTAAGCACGGTAAGCACATTACTCATATCGCTCATTCGTTCTTATGACACATGAACCTGAATCTCATTGAAAACAGAAAGGGGGTGGGTGGGAGGAAAATAAGATCAGCTATAACTAGGAAAATAATTTTGTCTTTTATCTACATGCCAGAAAAAGAAGTTTGAGGATCGGCCCAGTAATAAAATTTTGTTGATTTTTCAAACAGGAGTACTTTTTTTGGAGACACCCGGTATATTTATTTATTTTTGATTTTAGGATGATTACAAAAATTTGTGCACATTAGTCGAGGAGCAACGACAGAAATACAAACTGAAAATCGAACATCTTATGACAACACAAGGAGAAGAAATCCCTGTGAAGGAAACCTCTGCGAGGAATTCACAACATAGACCAAAACGAGACAATAGACAAAACAATAGAGATCGAAATGACAATAGACTAAGCAACCGAACTCAAAGAGAGGTAATGTGTATTCAGCAAGAGGCTGCTTGCGTCGATGCAGGTATGAACTATGAATAATGAATTATTACTTTCTGTTAGGGTTTTAGAGGGAAGAATCATACATGTTTTATAGGGCTGTACTTTATTGTTGTGTGTGTCGTTCTGACAGACATGCGGACCACGGAATCACGGACCACGGAACTCCGGATCACGGAACTGCGGAACATGTAAAGAAACCTCGCGAAGGAGAGTACATGCAGTCTGTGAAAATGTACAATAGTTGTAAAATCTGTATTTGTAACCAGATTGTAGGAAGTAAGGATTCCTAATGTTGGGTAGAACCTTTTGTTTGAAAACAAATGGAAGAACAAGAGCTTTTCGACTGAAACAGTAGCTTCGCCTCCTAATATTTGGCAAAGTATCCGCAACTGTGGTAGCCCAGATATTTGTGTGGAATCCCAACTATCATTTTCAGAGAGCAAGACACCCAAAAACTAAACTAAGAAAGTTCACGGAAAGCAATTTGACTTGTTGAGTTATACCTTTGTCTGCAAATGGTTCTTTCTTCTGGGAAATTTTAAAATCGAGGCCAGCTTATAGAGAAGTAAAAGCAATGGGTCCCCTCAAAAAACAGGCTTGTAAACAAGAGAGAAAAGAAAATCATCTTGCCTTGACGAAATCGAGCCGAGAAACAGCGCCATTTGCGAAAGGAAAGAAACGAGAATAAACACACTGCACTAATTTGAAATGAGCCAATCTGAGAGCCCACTTAAGTTTCTGTATGGTCAATGGAAAAGGCTTTGTTTAGAATCCTTTACTAAGCTTCCAAGAGGAAAATCANAAATGAAAAATCTTTGGTAACTCGCATTTATATAAATGGAGGGCTTAATAAAGATACCATACAGTGCTGTTTTATGTTATTCTTTACTTCGATGCGCAGAAATGTAGCATTGAAACACAAGGACAAATATATATTCATTTCATCAATTCTAAAAGTTTGACACAAATTTTGTCCTATTTTCCATTAAAAAAACCACAATGTTTTACAAGTCATCTTAATCCTTCCATGCAAGATCACATACTAATGCAAGATGGTCTGATGGAACTGTCACGGAAGGTAGGGCAATGTTTAGTTGCAACACATTCTCGTCTGGCAATGGGACACAGGACTCCACTTTGAAGTACTCACTTTCAGGCATAATGTAATCTAAAGTGTCCTTGAACCCAGCAACATAGTTGGTGTATTTAGGGAATCCACAAGCGCTGAAAAATGAGAAATTATGATGGATATTTAGATGTATGGTTTCAGCAGAGTTCTCAGTTTTCCAGACTGGATGATCTCCTGAAATCTTTCCACTTGTCAAACATTCAACAACAGCTGATTTAGGCATGCTGTTGAAATCTCCACATACCATTGCTGCAACTTTACAGCCATTTTCAGCTTCCTTCACACCATCAATAAAAACTTTGAAGTGATTTAACAGAATTGACATTTGCAACAGTCTAATATTGTGCGCTAGTGGTCTGAAGTACAAATGTGTGTTCAGAATGCAGACAATTCTGTTAGTAATTTGATTATCTTTGATTGCAATAATCTGCCCAATTGCTGTTCTTGTTTTTAGACTTTCAAGCAATTCAGGGCAGCTTTCAAAGGCTGCTAAAATTTCTTTATTGCAATCCAATTCAATTGCTTTGCTAACGATAACATTTGCTTCTGATACAAGTGAATATTTACTTTTCCTATAAAAGATGGCTTCGCCTTCAGGCATTTCTCCTGCTTTCCTTTGAAAATGTCCATCAAAACCTTCCTCTGCCATCGCTGGCTGTAGAAAACTATGGAAAATTTTCATATCACATTCTTGCAGGCAAATTATATCTGAATGGTATCCTAGAAGCTCTTTCAAAATTAGCTGTCCTCTGTAACTGAAATCAATTGCATAAGAGCTGCAATATGGGTACAACCGAGTGCGTGCAAATTCTGTATCTGCATATACATCAGCCAATATGTTGTATGAGACAACTCTGAAAATATCTTTGTCATCAGTTGCCTTAGCTGTGTACAAATGGCGTTCATCAAACGGACAAAGTCCCGGACTTGCTTCAACGCTGTTCTCTGATTTCACTTCATGTGCAAATCCAAAAATATCATCTCTCTTTGGAATGCAAACAAACTTTAATTTATACCCTATATCATTATTACTTGGGATGTATTTGAATCTATTTGACAGAAATTCCCAACTAGAGTTGTTTTCACAACATTCCCCTGGTTTCTTTTTGCATTTTGTTTCCTTCTTTGACCTGGTATCAGTATTTTCGGCTCGTCTAAACCACATGTATTTACAGCAAGTTCGCTCTGTAAATTCCAGCTCTAAATTGGGTACAACAGGATACCCTGCCATAAATGTTTTGGGCAAGGTGACGGACAGTACTGTAGGGGCATTCACACAGATATTAAATTCCTGATCCCCAATCACTAACATATTAACATCTTTCCATGCTTCTAAATTACTTGTATCCCCATTTAATGCAAATTTTTCTGCATTTGAATCAGCATGAATTGCAATAATGACGTCATCGGGGTAGTAGTGCTCAAGCCCATGGTTTGGCTCATTGACTAGAAGATTGATATCTTTCTTCTTTGGCTTTTTCTTGTTGTGAGGATGCGTCAGGTTGAGGTGCATTCTTTTCAGAGTATTCTTTAAGGGATCATCTTTCTTTCTGAGGTAATGCTTTGCTGTGCCGTGAAAATTAGTCGTGATTGAGAGCTGTTCATCTTCTTCTACACATCGAACTGAGATTGTCTGCTCTTCGACTTTTTCAATCTCTGGTTCTGAGGCGAGACATTTTCTCAAAACAAAACATAGATTTTTGCAGCTATTTGATGTATGCATCTTGCGTATGAAGCAGGACTGTATCCTTGGTCTGCATCGGCTAATAAACATTGGATGTTGACATTTCAAAGCTTTATACTTTCATCGCAGAAATTATTGCACCATTTCGGGTCAATGGGCCTAAATCTTCTTTTTGCCGGTTGAGCGCGGAAGTAGCCTGGGCCGAGCTAAATATCGCCCTGACTGCCTCGTCATCATAAAATTCAAAGAAAAACTAAGATGAAAATCGACCTGACTGCCTCGTCACGTAAAATTCAAAAGAAAAAACTTATATGTTTTCATAACAAATTGTTGTGGTTGACTAATTGAACAATAAAACTGCAACTATTTTGCGCAACACGGAAAATGGAAAAACTACTTGATCTATTGGTCTTAATTTTGGGTGCAAGAATTGTGTTGCAGTTTTATTATTGGCATGTGAAACAACGTTTTTTTAAGAAACAGGTATCAGGATCCAGGGCATCTTTTAACATTACAACTAGTGGGCCATTGGCCCAGTAGGCCCTCGTCCTGGCCCAGTAGTGAAGTAAAAAACCTCGTTTTTGGCCCACTAGTTTGGGCCCTTTTCAGTCACTTTATTTTATCGTTTTACCCCTTCATTGTCAAGCGCCAAACAATTCTTCCAGTGAATTTGCGTGTCCCATTGCAACAACTTGAAGACATCAGGGAGAGCATCTTTCAAACCAGAGTCAACAAACCATTATATGCTTGTATCGCTTAATGGGAAAGGGACTGCATTTTAAGACCCAAGACCTGCAGTTTCTGAATTCTTAAAAAGAAAACCGAGGCTTGAATACAGAAGCAACTATTGAAATGTGCAGGGAGAGAGATTTTGTTATAAAGTTTTTCACGAATGACACCGGTTGCTTGTGATTGAACATTGTAGGCTTATTAGATAGACCTTTGTGTTTAAGCATTCAAGACTGTTACAATTTATAGTACGCTTCTTTATGCTTTCTATATTTCTTGCCCTGGGAATCAGGCCCCAGTGATCAGTGGTTGGCCCAGTAGTCAAATTTATTAAAAAGATGCTGTGATGACCACATATTCAAGAAATTCCAGGAAAGAACTATTTTTCTTGGAACACTTTGTTTTATGTCAAGAATTACTTTATCTAGTCTTAGAAATTATTCTTCTGTAATTCTTGAAGCCAAAAAATAAAATCAGAAAACTTTCAGCACTTAAACATGGAAATTTTCCTTCAAAATTAAGAGGCTTATAGTACTATATATATATATATGATCACATGACACAATACAAATAGTACATGGTCAAAATATGAAAAAAAAGAAAAAGAATATAAATGTTCGAAAAAGGCACTATGTACTATGGGCTGATTCAAGTTTCGTGTAAAACTGATGTATTCAACAGAAACATTCTTTTAGCTGTGATGAAGTTTTCACATATAGAAAGACACAGCAATATATGAATTCAGAATCATACCACTAAATATCAAAATTGTCAACTAGCATAGCAAAATATTCTCTCAGGGTTAAAAAATTTCTATACCTAGCACTTCAGCAAACCCTCTAATCACAACCATAATCAAAAAGTGCTAACTCTAAATTCCAGCTATTTTCCACATCAACATTTTTTCAGTTCATTTTCACACCAGCAAAGTAACATATCAAAGATCTAAGGCGCAGTTTGTTCCTTTGTGAACTCTACCTATTATGGACTCGATAATGTTTCGAAAGATGATCCGATCTTGCGAAAGATTTAAAACAAGTTTTGCACGTGAAGGGTCTTAACCCTGTATGAGATCGTTTGTGTCTTGTTAGTTCGTCAGATCTTGAAAATCGCCACTTGCATCCTTCATGGGTACAAATAAACGGCTTGTCACCAGCGTGTCTTCGTAGATGCGTTTTCAGATGTGAACTTTTGATGTAAGCCTTGCCACATCCATTATACGTACAGACAAATGGCCTTGCACCTGACTTGATTACTCTAGCCTTTTGGCGAGTAATGATACTGTTCTTTGCCAATCCTTCATTCATGTTGACATTTGACTCTTGATCTTTGTCTGGTCTGTCACCTTTGGGTTTTCTCTGTTTGTCCTTTGACTCTGGTAGTAGTTCAAAGGTCGACACAGACTCTGGCTGTGCTAGGATACTAATTTCGCCACTGACTCCAAACTTTGAGTAACATCTCTCCAACTCTTCGACTTCCAAATTGGGATTTTCCCTGCTGATATCAGTGCTGGATTGCGGTTCGGGCGTAGGGGGCCTAATCAATGGATCCCCCGACAGCAAAACATCTTCGTCTGCTTGAGGGCAATCCTCATCACTAACGGATTCTTGTCTTGTTTCGTTCGTCAGCAACTTATCAGCCAACCCTGCTGAAAATAGGTAATCGAGATAGATACCACTTTCTATCCTCTGATCGGATGCAATCTCGAGGAAAACTTGTTCTGGTTCAATCAAGTCATCAAATGTTGATTCTTCGAATTCCTCCGATGCAGATGAGATAGAATCTAAACTGCCTTGACGAAACCAAACCATTTGTCCAACTGATCTTTCTTCTCCACCCTCATGTTCAAAAATCTCGAAATCGTCGCTAAATGGTGACTCATTCATGATGTTTTGAGTTCGGTAGTACGCACAACCAGAAAAACAAGCTTCCCCTTAGAGATTTATTTACTCATACCTATTTGGCTTTACAATTTGTTTGTGAAGAGTGACGCTTCGGTGATTTCTCTAGAATTCTTTCTCTCACGTGTTACAAACTGTTTGTCAAAACAGCAGGGGTGTGTCTCTCGAGACGTGCCTTTTTGATCGTTATTGTTGCTATGTGGCTTCGCAGAGGCTTATTTACAAATTGTTACATACATACATATACAAACATTGTTTATTTGTTTAAGCTTGTTTAAAAGTTGGGCAGCAATGCTGATGTGGACCTGCTTTGTTTCTCATTCTGATACTAAATTAAAAATCTGTCTTTATGACAGAACAACTGCACTGCACGTACATTTTGTTTGTTTGCTTTCCTCTTTGTTTGTTTTTTGTCATTTTGAATGAAGAAGTTGTCGTCCCGTCACCTTCACTCTGAGCTCTGAACATAGTCATGCTCTGAATGAGTCGATCTGTCCATACTGTCAGTGTTTGTTGGTATTCAGCCCGCTACACATCTCCTCCGCAATCTCAATCTGAGATCAGAATGCTCGAAACAGGAAAAATAGACAAAATATACGCGAAGGAAAGTGGAGGGTGGAGAGGAAGTGGAGAGGAAAGGAACGAATAAAAAAATTAAAGGTCACAAAACTGCTCAAATAATGAGAATTTTAAGAAACTGTCATTACTGGGTCAAATTCTTAGTTTCTTATAAACAGTATGGTGTAAACAAACTTGTGGTGTAAACTGGACTTGCTACAAGTCTCTCTTTTGGTCCCTTAACGAGAGAAAGGAGAGAGGACCAAAAGAGAGACTTGTAGCAAGTCCAGGTGTAAACAAACTTTTGAAAATATAAAAAAACAATTTTGTTGAAAAATCTTGTTTTGCTGTTTTGGAGAAATCATTTGCCCGAATCATGAAGGCAAAAAAGAACTAGAAAATTTATCTGAAAAACAATCAAATGGGATGGTGAAATTTGAAAATAGCTCGCTGCAGGTATCCTTCACGGATTCACGGAATAGTGTTATCTTCTTGGTATGTAACGGGAGAAACGTAACACCTTGAATTCATGCTGAGCAAAGCAGCTTCACACTTTCAAGCATGTGGCTCACAATTATGATGATACACGTATTTTTTTTATAAGAAACTAAGAATTTGGGCCAGTACTGAAAGTTTCTTAAAATATTTTGGCAATCTGAGAGTCTGAGTTTCTTATAAGCAGTTTCTTATAAAAAAAATACGTGTAGCTTGATATTATCAGCCTTCTCATTCTCAACAACATGTTCTGCTGCATATTTTTAACAAACTTGTTCCATAAATCGCCCTGCCGAAGAAAATTGCATTGAAAAGGGTGGCAAAATAGAGAAATGAACCTAAATTGCATTTTTTATGATTTTTTTACGCAAAGTTATTCGTGGAATTGCGCCTAATTTATCGGCCAATCATGATTTGGTTCCTATGTCCCCCTTTTATCTCGCTTGTTACCCTCACCCCAGCCCCCAAAACTCTGCACTTTGCTCTTCCTCTTTTGTCATACTTTGATTTCTTTACGTCATATATTTCTCAACACTTTATTCAAACAATGAATGCAGACGTCGTTGAATCCATGAATTTCCGCTTTGATTATTTCAAACAAAAGATTTGATGCGAAACAAAACAGATCTCTTTGTGGTTAACAAAACAAACACAACAAAACAAAATTGATCTGAACTGACGGACTCTGCAGGACGAACGTCGAGTTGTTTGTTTCCCAAGCAAAAAGACAGAAAAACATAATTTTGCACATATTTGGAAAGAATTATAATTACTACAGATTCCATTTCATAATTTCAATATTTGTGAGTTCGTTTGCTTTGCTTGTTGAGTGAAACAACACAGGAATACAGGAATAAGTTATCAGTTTGCCGCCGCTACACCGCTACACTACAAGTTATCAGTTTGCCGCTGCCACTCAAATTTGTGAGGTCATTCGATTGGAAATTTAGGCCACGACAGTGGCGTGTTATCTGGATTGGAAATTGTACTTGAAGAGGAAGTTTTCAATCAGAAAGGAGAGCGTTTGAACATCGGATGATTGAGGATCTTAAAGGCCAGCTTTTTAGAAGACATTGTGGGGCGAGAGAAGGCACAAAAAACCGGAAGGTACATTGTTGACGCCCTGCTCACAAACAAGAGCATCTTCTCGACAATATCATTTTCGCGGAATCGCAGCCAAACTCACAAGGAGGAAGTTGGGGGAGTCAACACCATAAAAGGAAGCGCTCCCACATTTTGGATCCGGTGCGGATGATGCAGAGACTGGGTGTGGATACAGTACTGAGTGAGTTAGCTGTTTTTGTCAGCTGATTGTGAGATGCATCCTGACTCATAAAGGTCAAAAAGAGGAAATTACAATCGTTGAAATTCTGAGCTTGGAAAACACGACTGAAGTGAAGAACTTATTTTGGATTTATTTGTGTTACGTTTCGTTTGTTTTCAGGAGGAAAAGGACGAATCAATTTCTGCAGTTCAGTCAGTCGAAGATTTGCATCAAGCATTGCCATTTTGACCTGGTTGCAAGTGACTTCAAGAACTGATTGATTGATGTTTGAGTGATTGAAAGAAAAGCATTACCAGGACAATAAATATTGGGTAATCACACACACTGATTGATAGCGAGCTGATTGGTGATTAGTTTGATTAGCAATCAAATACAAGTCACATCATATATTTTACCTTCCCTGTTTAATCAAGTAATCAAAACAAAAACTGCCTTGCTGTGGAGATATTAAATATTGAGTAATCAAAAGCATTGATTAAATTGAACCAAAGCAAAAGATCGCTTCAACAGAGATTATTTGGTTGTGAGAATCATCCGATTCTGTCAAAATGAGCTCCTCGCATCCATATTTTGCAAATATAGATGCATCAGGGTATTGTGACAATGTATACTGTATTGATAGAGCAAATGGGGGGTGTGTAACTACCTCTGATGGAATTTGCTGTCGCTGTGAATGTTCAAAATCAGGGTACCCATATTTGGATCAAATCAATAAAAAATGTGTGGCAACCGCTCCTGCAACTACCAGACCAACAATGGTAATAACTACAGAAAAGACAACAAGGCAAATGACAACAACAGTGTTGACAATGCAAACAACAACAGAAAAAACAAAACCAACAACAGTTGTAATTCTACCACCTCCACCACTAACACAACTCACAACAAAAACACCAGTAACCACAATGAACATGGGATCAACAAAACAGCACATCTCCTCTACAGTAACAACTGCAAAGACCTCTACAGGTAATATGCAAATATATATCTTTAATAATAGCGTTTGGACTATTAACCGAAAGGTCAGCTGTTAATGGACGATTGCACTAACTAAAGATGGCATCTGGAAATTTTTTGATTGATTTGATTAGTTGATTTCCCATGGAACGCAATTATCAATTTTTTAAAGATTGCTTGTTTTATCATTTGTGAACAAATTCGCCCCTTTAATTGGAAATTTTCATACCTTTTTATAAGACTTTGGGTGCTCTAGCCAACACTGGCTTGTAAATATTTCAAAAATCATTTGAAAGCATTAAATTAAACTTTAAAGGGTCTGTTTCAACCAGCATGCCTTGCACGTGCCATGCCTTGGTTGGCCTTTGTTGTCGCCACTTTCATGGCCCATGAAAATGGCGACAACAAAGGCCAACAAACAGATGGCACGCGCAAGGCATGCTGGTTGAAACAGACCCTTTAAGATGCACCAAATTTTGTAAGATTTAATTTTTCAGGTGCACCACAAAAAAGTTTCGATTTTGGTCTTTAGGCTGGCTTGAGATCCTACATCACATAATTTGAATTCTGACCCTCTCAAAGTTATGTAGCCAAGTCTTGACAGTAGCTTAGGAATTAAAACATTTTGAAACATTTTGAAAACCCCCTGACCCTCCAAATTTGGCACAGCAATGCTACTTCAAAAATAGATTTTGTTCCTTTATTTAGTCATGAGTTTTGTTCATTATTCCGTTGTTATTTTTATCCACCTTTTTCCTCTGCAATGACATGGTGAGGAGGAGAGAGAAGACCAAAATAAGAGGAGGGAACATGGATGAGAGACCCCATGCTTTCTTTCTTTTCTCTTACACTTCTTTCTTCCTTTCCCTCCCTCTCTTCCTCACAAATGCTGAAGAAAACTTTGTGAGTGACAAACAAAATTCAAAATTACTAGAAAAAAACAGCAGAAGTTTTAAAAGTGGGTTTCCTGTGTGTTCCATCGGCAGTAATATCTGTCAGTTTCATTCATTCATTTTCAATCAGTCCTTTTCAATCAAGGATTGATTGAAAATGAATGAATGAAACTGACGGATATTACTGCCGATGGAACACAGGAAACCCACTTTTAAAACTTCTGCTGTTTTTTTCTGGTAATTTTGAATTTTGTTTGTCAGTCAAAATCATATACAAATGTTGGAGGAAAAATTATCGTTTTTATTCTCATCCTAAATGCAGGTTGCAAAGATCACAGTCGTCATTGCAATGCCTGGGCATCAACTGCTTATGGCTATTGTGATGCAGGCTCACAGTATTTTGGTTACATGATAACAAACTGCCGTAAAAGTTGTGGATTGTGCCCAACGCAAAGACCTGTAACTGTTAGGACAACTGTAACTTCAGGTTAGTTCCCTTTCAGTTCTGAGTAAAAGATATCAAAATGGTTTTCCAATTTCGACAAATCTTTGCTAGAGAATCACAGGCAATGGCGGACACTAGGGGGGCGAGGGGGTGCGGTCGCCCCCCAATGTTGGAGAAAACAATGATCTTTTGTTTGAAAACAATAGGAGTGAACAATGCACTTTATCCAAAACAATAGCTTTGCCCCCCCAATATTTGCCCAAGTGTCCGCCACTGACCACGGAGTGTTAAAACCCTGGACCCCCAAGGGCACTTGCTATTAGTAGGTGACAAGGCAGTCAGACACTTTTTGGGTCTTGAAAAAGCCACCCTAGTATATTGCTGGGGCTGCAATTTTGGATATTTGAAATCTTGTTAACAGGCATAACCAACATCTTTAGAATATTTTCTTCAAAATATTTCCGGAAATTTCCTAGCATGCTTCCTACGTTTTATGAAGGTAGGGTAAAATCGAACAAAATTTTGCGGTCGCTATTGTTCCGATCGAAATTTATGCAATCTGATTGGTCCGTCAAGATCAGGCTGGACGGGGCCTCTTACCATAGAAATGAGCAAGATGCGCGGCGCTTATGCTATGCATTGCTGATAAGTTTAAGTCAAGGTTAGGTCGCCGTATCATCTGCTGTTGATTTATATGTGTGTGCGTTTGCCTTCTTTCATGAATTCAATATGTTCTGTTTGGAATCATGGGGCTATGGCAGGCAGGCAAAGCAGGCCTTTTTAAAGAAAATATTTTCTGGTGGGCCATTTAATAAAAAAGGATGGGGGGAAATTCTACCATTAAACACTGCAAAATTTGGGTACGTTAAGCAATCCTGTAACAGTCCTGTGTATGATGGTATTTTGATATGTATGTTTCAATGCTCCTTTTTGCAGCGTGTTTGGAAAACTTAAGAAGCAAATATTAGAAATTATTGGGGGGGCTGCCTTCTCGTTTCCGACAGGCCTTAATCAAGATTTAAATGACGCAGGCTAGGAGCAGATCTAGCTAGAAACCGAAGGGGGATGCAGACTGTAATAGATTATAATATAATTCCCCTAGATATAAACTGCCAAGATCATAGTAGCAGCTGCACGTTCTGGAAAGGAAAGGGCCATTGCACAGACTCCAATTTTCAACATCAGATGAAGACGAGCTGCGCTAAGACTTGTAGTTTCTGCATAGGTAAGTTTTTTAGATACTGCTTCTATGAGTGTGTGCAAGATCGAACACTAGACTGATTACAACTGCTCTAACTACGACTCATAATCGTACAGACGCACAGAAATCGGACTAAATTTGCAGCTTTAACACAGTCATTTCTATATTCAGTAATGTATAGAAATGGCAGATGGCCTAATTCATACCCGATAAGAAAATGGCTCAAAATTCATGTTTACAGTGCTGGAAGATGAGGAAAAACTCTGAGTACAAAGATTGATGTTACGTTTAGCCATGAAGAGGAAACATTTCACAGTAATTTTTTAGATACTGTGTGCAATGATTGCCGCCACAGAAAATCGAAACAGCCCGCCCGGAAAATTGTCCAGTTAGGGGTGACAATTAGGGATCTCTAATAGAACACCACTATGCCACAGATCATGACTGCATTAGCGTCGATAAGTTTCGGATGGCAAAACTTTCAGATTTAATTTTGCCTGAAACTTTGATTGTCCAATATGTACCGGCAGATATACTTTTGCAACATCTATTCTGTTAATCTAGTTAGTAGTCTGATGAACCTAGCTAAAAAGGAAAACAATTTCCCATATTTTTTATGTGTGTGTTTGATCTATTTTTGCAGCACCACCTCCAACTATTAGTGCGCGGACTTCAACTGTCACTCAGAAGCCTTCAGTTGTTACTCAGAAGCCCTCAGTTGTTACTCAGAAGCCCTCAGTTGTTACTCAGAAGCCCTCAGTTGCTATTCAGAAGCATTCTTCTGGATCCCCTGCCACTCTGTCAAGCACTAAAATGGTATTTACTTACGATTTTTAGTATTCTGCATTACTTGTGCATCTAATGGTCTGACCGTTTCGTCGATCAACCAAAAAAGAGCAGTTGTGGTGGAAGTGTACCCCAATGACAGTCAATAGACGATTACGGAAAAGATGTCGTCGGGTGGCATTTGACCAAGATGCATTGCGATCTATAATGGAATCAACAGTGATTCTATAGAAATTCGATCACTAAACGCAATGCATCTCGTCAAATGCCCCCCGACGCCATCTTTTCCGTAATCGTCTATTGTTGTTCATGTCCGATATCGCTAATGCTTTTGCACAAGATCTCTGGTCGTTTTCTCTTGTAAATTTTCCTGCTTGCTACTCGTGTTATTTTGGTGTTATGACNATTTTTAAGGCAGTTATATTGTCATAGAAATGGGCTGTAAAGAGCGTTTAGAGAAATAATAATGTTTTATGGTACGAGATTGTTACGGGCCCCTTCGGGGCCCGGGCCCCGGACCTTTTACCCCCCCTACCCCCCCCTCTCGTCGCTCCTGCCAATATGTACCGGCAGATACTACTTTTGCAACATCTATTCTGTTTATCTAGTTAGTAGTCTGATGAACCTAGCTAAAAAGGAAAACAATTTCCCATATTTTTTATGTATGTGTTTGATCTATTTTTGCAGCACCACCTCCAACTATTAGTGCGCGGACTTCAACTGTCACTCAGAAGCCTTCAGTTGTTACTCAGAAGCCCTCAGTTGTTACTCAGAAGCCCTCAGTTGTTACTCAGAAGCCCTCAGTTGCTATTCAGAAGCATTCTTCTGGATCCCCTGCCACTCTGTCAAGCACTAAAATGGTATTTACTTACGATTTTTAGTATTCTGCATTACTTGTGCATCTAATGGTCTGACCGTTTCGTCGATCAACCAAAAAAGAGCAGTTGTGGTGGAAGTGTACCCCAATGACAGTCAATAGACGATTACGGAAAAGATGTCGTCGGGTGGCATTTGACCAAGATGCATTGCGATCTATAATGGAATCAACAGTGATTCTATAGAAATTCGATCACTAAACGCAATGCATCTCGTCAAATGCCCCCCGACGCCATCTTTTCCGTAATCGTCTATTGTTGTTCATGTCCGATATCGCTAATGCTTTTGCACAAGATCTCTGGTCGTTTTCTCTTGTAAATTTTCCTGCTTGCTACTCGTGTTATTTTGGTGTTATGACAAATAAAATCAAGTTGATGTTACTGGTGCAAGATTTCAAATGGATGGTCTTACCATAGGGCAGCAAAGGTAGCGCGCTTGACTACTGATCTGAAGTTTGGTGGTTTGAATCCCTGCCCTGTCAAACCTGCTCTACGTAGAGTCAGGAGAGCCACGAACTCTCTGTAATTCCAGGCTAAGGGAATCACGAGGTCTGGTCGCATCGAGAGGAAAGACAAGGACACTGCCTCGATAAGCTTTGCTTCTCAGTTTCCTAAAACTACCTTCAGATGTTAGGTAGAAGTAAAGAAAAAGGGCGGTCGGTGAAAGATCTTAGGAAGGGCAAATTCGAGACTCCTGATTCGACAACCTCAGAAATTTGTTTTTGATTTGGGCTAAGACTGCTTTTCGACTGAGATTGCTTTTTAAATGGATATCTAAGCCAGAATTGCTTTGAACCAAGGCCCTAGTAGCAGCACAGTATCTTTAACTTTGATAAATATGTATATACATGATACCATTATATTGTATTATCTAGAGTTCAAACACAACAGCCGTTCCACCACGATTACCTGGAAAGAAATCTTCATCAGTTGGGGCAATTGCAGGGGCATCTGCTGGCATCATCATTCTACTTATTTGCATTGTGATTGCCTATATATGTATCAAGAGACGCAGAAACAGGTAATAAAACCCACGTTAGTTGTTTGTTTATTTTCCCCAAATTGACTCCTCAAACCAAAGACTTAGCAACAGAAAAAAACTTTCCGTCAAATGTTCTCGCATGCAATTATTCTTTAGCTCTTTTTATAAATTTCGTGAGTTACCAAAAGGTTCCCTTTGAGTGAGTCCTTGCAAAAACCCTTCGGTGTCTCATGAAAAACTTAATTTTTCCTTAATAATAATGTTCCTTCTTACGGTTATTCCCAGAATCTACTTATTTGCATCGTTATTGACTATAAATTTATTGAAAGAGACGCAGAATAGTATGTTGCAAAAACGGAAGCTATAGATTATTTATTGACTAAACCGGAGTGAGGTGAGATTGCAGACAATCATATAAATTCTATTATAGTGAGTGATAGCACTGAGCGTAAAAGGTGATGCTGCTACTTCGTATAGCAGCCAGCTTTACTTAGATATCGATTTCAAATGTTGGCATCGAGTTATTAGCTGTATGCGTGAAGATGTTCAAATATTGGGATTTTTGAGATATTAAGCCAAGGGCCTAATATTCAGGTCTTTCATGATAGAAATACTCACGTTCCTTTAATATTTTGCAGGTCAAGATCAAAAGACACATCAAAGTCTTCTGGCAACGGTAACACTTCTTCTCTATAATTTGACTGCATTCTTCAAGGAATATTTTGTTGTTCACTATTCACTTCTTTGCTGAGATGTCACATTACTTTTAATTGGACAAAAAGGGAACCTCTAGGTCAAAATTCGTTCAAAATAACAACAGCTCGAAACGCCGGAATATTTTCTTATTTCTATGTTTTGCAAGAAAATTTTTAGAGGTTCTCTCAAATTGAAGATAATTCTATCGTAGATATATAGTATATACTGTATATGAATGAACGTTTTAAGAAACAAAACCCTTCAGTTGACAAAGCTAAAGTGAACAGATTACGAAAGACTTACCAGGGATGTAATTAGTTTCTTAATAACAACGATGTCTATTTTGTTATAGGTATGAAAGAAAATGGCAACAAGATCGATTATCCTTCAGCGGAAACACCATTTTCGAAATATCAGAAAGAGCCACCAGAGGTTTGTTCTCTCTGTTTGATTCTTTTTTTAGAGAAGATGGGGCTATTTTGAGAAACCTATGAACTGTTGCGAATAATTTCCACATTTTTTCAAGAGTTAGAACTATGTCCATAATTCCCAAGAAATATGTCCATAATTCCCAAAAATTCGTACAGTTTGTACGACTAGTCCAGGAAGCCACCAGCCTTAAAAAATTGTCAAAACTCAGGCACAGCAAACCATTTTTATTGCGTTTTCGGTGACAACCAAGGTGTACCATCGAAAAGTGGGTAAGGCAGTTATTTTCCCTTGGTAACGCCTCGTTGACGAACGCTTCTAATTCATGCATAAAAACGTTGTCAGCAAGCCTGTTCCTCTCCCAAAATCAATTACCTCATGATAGGAAATTAAAGCTGCTGGAAATCAATATAAAATGTACGNCTCTGGTTGATTCTTTTTTTAGAGAAGATGGGGCTATTTTGAGAAACCTATGAACTGTTGCGAATAATTTCCACATTTTTTCAAGAGTTAGAACTATGTCCATAATTCCCAAGAAATATGTCCATAATTCCCAAAAATTCGTACAGTTCGTACGACTAGTCCAGGGAGCCACCAGCCTTAAAAAATTGTCAAAACTCAGGCACAGCAAACCATTTTTATTGCGTTTTCGGTGACAACCAAGGTGTACCATTGAAAAGTGGGTAAGGCAGTTATTTTCCCTTGGTAACGCCTCGTTGACGAACACTTCTAATTCATGCATAAAAACGTTGTCAGCAAGCCTGTTCCTCTCCCAAAATCAATTACCTCATGATAGGAAATTAAAGCTGCTGGAAATCAATATAAAATGTACGTGACTTAAATTAATGCGAATGTATGGATAAATCACGTGAAATTAAAGGAAATTAACTCGAAGAACAAAAAACAGTTGTCATCCAAAAAGTCTTTTCTCATTTATAACATAAAACGCGTTAAACAGAAAAATTTCAGCAACTTGAAGAAACTAGATTTGGAGATAGTCAGTGTCTTCATAGTGATGTGTCTTGAACCCTCTTGAACTCATCAAGATACTACCGACAATGACGTTAAAATATTATAGAATTTCAAGAAATCAACCTCATTTAGAGGGTCTGTTTCAACCAGCATGCTTCGCACGTGTCATCTCTTTGTTTCGCCATTTTCATGGGCCATATAAATGGCCCCAATAAAGGCCGACCAAGAGATGGCACGTGCAAGGCATGCTGGTTGAAACAGACTCTTTAGATCAACGCGTCACCAAACTAAGGTACATAACATTGACGGTAAACAAAATATGCGCGACTTGAACTAACGCGAATTTTAGAATTTGCGTTATTTTCATGCATCGGTAATTAACTATAAGAAGGCAATCTGTGAGAGAAATAAGTGCTAGCTAGGCCTAGAGGGCCAAAGCCACTGCCAATAGGCACTAACTAAAGGCCTAACTAAGGATCCCAAGAAAGTAACCGTTCTGATATACGAACTTCTCTTTTTAGGCTTTTGAAATGAGAGAGGCTGAAAACCCTTACTACAAATCAGCTGATGGTCCTCGGGATGTCGAGAATCACTATTACAGTCCAGGTGAAGTTCTCCAAGGTGTCCACTCACCCAACCAACATGATATCTACTACAGTAGTGCTGATGTTGTCAAGCCAACTGCTGAGAAAGAGGCTAATCAAGAAAGAGGCGATAAAACCGGACTATCGTTGCCAGGACTGACCCAAGAGTACGCTTATGCTCGTTCAGATTCTCCACAAACCCCATCAAAACCAAAGATTTCACCTCGACCGAAACAGTCTCCTGGAAATCCAAAATCAGTTCAGGAAAATCATTATGCTGCTCTCGGTAAATCTTCTAACGAACCCGGATTATACCAAACCTTACAGAAGCCTCCTGGACTAGAAAGTCCGGACTCATATGTCTTAGAAGCTGAGAATCCTTATTACAAACCAGCCCGAGTTGATGAGCCTTCCTTGTTAAAGCAGGCTCCTGTTTCGGTCGACCCAGGCAAGGGCTTAAGTTTGAAAAACAATCCCGGATCGCGTGAAAATGTTTCATTGGCATATTTAGAAGTTCTTCCGAATGAAAGTCATTACCAAGGTTTGACTCTCCCAAGTCAGAACCCAATTTATCAGCCTTTGACGCAAGATGAGGAATATTTGGACATGTCTGCTGGGGATGGAGAAGATCCAGGCAATGATTATACTTATGTAGATCCAGCTGAACACCGCGTTTAACCCTGTCATTCTCCCGTTATGACTGCTATTTAATTGCAGAATATAATGCAAATCTTCATTTAGCAAGGGGTGATTATATACTTGGGTATATCCAGCTGAATACCGCATTTAGAATGCAGGGGTCATTTGGCAGTTAGGAGCCTCCTAGATCATTGTACCGGTTGATTGCGCAAAATGCTTAGTCATCTGAGAGCCTATCGCTCAATTTATTTAAAGTAGGCATACAATATAAATAGCTATAAAATAAGAGCTAATTCGCTTGAAATTGCTTGTAGCTTGACAACGATACTGCCAATTTTGGTCAACTAAATTTTGCATCTAATCATTCGCTACGCTCGCAGCGCTCCTCCAAAAAGGTAGATTACTGCGCTCCCAGTTAAGGTAGTAGCTTGGGATATTCAATTCAAAATAAAGGTATCCGCATTGCTTCATGATCTAAGTTGACATGTTATGTTAGCTGCACATCAAATTGGATATAGATAGATGGGAAACAGCATGCTTACAAATATCTAAATATTTTTCTGACTCACTTATAATGATAATAATAACCCAATTCTCCCCTCCGGAGCAGTTATTATTATTATTATAAATTTTTTTCAGTTGGTTGTTGTTTACAATAGCTTATATAAAATAGCTAATTCAAACCAACTAAGTTACTTCTTCTTCAATCTGAAATTGAGACAGCAACACAGGCAGTGGGATTTTAGGGGGTTCAATGTTGCAATGATACTCTCAGCACTGGCCTTTAAAATCTATGTGCACACTGTCCTTTAAAACATATGTGCGCACTGTCCTTTAAAACCTATATGCACACTGTCCTTTAAAGCCTATATGCACACTGTCCTTTAAAACCTATATGCACACTGTCCTTTAAAACCTATGTGCACACTGTCCTTTAAAACCTATGTGCACACTGTCCTTTAAAACCTATGTGCACACTGTCCTTTAAAACCTATGTGCACACTGTCCTTTAAAACCTATNGGACTCCCGTCAGTGGTGAATGCAAACAAGATTCGTGCGTGCAAACTCGTTCGGAAATGCGTTGATAAAGACATTTGTGACATTTTCAAAGAACATTTTACCATACAAAATCATGGAAAAAATACAAGAAATGAGAATAGCAGTCTAAAGATGCCAAAGATCAGGACTGAATATGCCCGAAAATCATTTTATTTTACTGGAGCAAGGATCTACAATGAACTGCCTCTAAAAATCAGAAAGATTACAAATGCTATTGAATACGAGAAAAGCCTCAAAGACTATTTTAGTTAAATAGAACATCTTAATCAGCTCAAGGAACCATTGTAAATGTTTTCAAATTTTTATTTCATTGATTAGATTGTAACTAGGAACTTTTTAATAACTTTCAGTTGATATATTTTTAACAGGACACACATTGATAACAGCGATGATTCGCTGAAGTGTTTTTATCCTGTATAAATATTCGTATATTATTATTATTATTATTATGTGCTGTCTGTCTCCTGTCTCAAATTAGATGTCAGGTGAAAATGCCCGCGAATAACAACAATTAAATTGTTTTGCATGAGTAATTTTGCGTTATCGCAAATCTCACCCAACTTACTGATTCGGTGAGCCATATGAACTTTGTAGCTAAGACAATATTTCCATCCGTTTTTGGGCGTGCTTTTTTAGTTGCAAATTCCAAGATCCTTGGTCCTGCTTTTCTGGTCCGTATTTTAGGAAGATTTTCTACGTAAGAGGCTTAAATTTGAAATCGAGGTTACCAAAAAGATGGCCTTTTATTTTTGTCCAGAAGAAGATTTCAAAATGTGTTGCCGGTTTTTGTTAACAATTGCCGAGAGAGATTGTTATATTAATTCAGTCAGGATTACAACTGAAGAAACAAGTTATTCAAATTGAATGATGTAACTAGAAGTGAACAGCATATACATCTACAACGCACAGTCAAAAAAGATTTCGTGTCGAAATTGTTTGTTTTGACCAAGCCCAAAAGTTAAGGGTTAGTTAGTATGTCATTGCCATTGGCTGCTCGCACGAGAAATAAATAGTAGTTCTTTAGTTAGTATCTCTTGAGCTGAATTTACAACTAAGGAATATCATTTGACGCTGTACAAATCTGGATCGCGTTTCATACCGCACGAGCCTTTGGGGAAGCATGATAGATGCAAGCTTTTTTGGGAGCAGCCCATCGACGTCATTACACGCTTACTTTAACACAGACAGTAAATCCTCCAATTGTATATTTTGCAGTAAGTTCCTGTTGGTATTAGAACAAGTATTCATTCATTCATAGCATTGCATCATATGCGAAACTGGGAACTGCTACGATTCACATATATCCGGTTACCTGTCTAGAATTGGCACCCACTACGTAGCCACAGATTACTTGACCATGGCCAGGATGACGCCCACATCGTCTTTTGGCATTCTTTTCATGGAATGTTAAACAGGAAGTGGGGTTCATTGACGCCCATGTTTGGTTAATCAATCTATCCACACCCAACATAAAATATATAGTTACTTTACTTTTGAGAATAAATCTTTGTAAACATAGGCTGCATGAAAGAGATTGACATTGACACAAGGATTCATAATGAATTTTGAATGCTGCTGTAAGGGCATATAGCCAGAAAAAAGACGATAAGAATCACATCATATGAAAGGTATTTTTTATGAGAAGCTCTTTTTAAGAAAAAACTTCATCTGAATCAACAAAAAATAAGAAAGGTAAGTAAGCACTGGAAAAAAATATTCAAAAAACTTTTTGATTTTGTCTCTAGAAAATCCATAGCATATTTTGGCTTGCTTCTTGAAGTCTTCATTACTTGGATTTTTTGTATTGTCTAGACAAGCATGATTTTATAAAAATATTTATGTACTGTTTATAAGATTGCTTCCTTTCAATTTCAGTCTAAGAATTCAACAGATCAAGAATCAAACAGTGTTCTGTAATTTTTAGAAGATACATCTAGTGAAAGAAGTGATTATCAATTATAACAGAAAGACAATCATGATTGCAGATGATCACTCAGACAATGATTAGGTGATTAGAGATCAAGAGACATTACAATATACATTTTTGTTGATTGATGCAAATATTCACAATCAAGGAAGAAGTCTGATGTAAAAAGATCAAAATTATTCAAGCCTGAGATCAAGCTCTGCATTTTTCATTTCTGTTGGAGGCCTTTTAAACAGGATAACTCAAATTTGAACAACAAACTCACAATTTTGTATTTCCAAAGCTTGAGGCATCAACAAATCATGGCATCTACAAGCAAAGCACCGCTCACAACAAGGATTCCACCATTTCAAGAATTTGACAATATAGAAGGCTGTTATGCATGGCATTGCTATGAGAAAGCAAATGCTACCTGTGCGGAACAAGAACACTGTTGTGTCTGCCGATGTAACAAGCTAGGCTTTCCAATTGCAGACCGCAAAAATAAGAAATGTGTTCCATTTACAGTACAAACAACAGCAAATATCAAAACATTAACAGAAGAATCTCTGAAAGGTATTTACTGTCTACCTGATCTACGGCATTGTGTACTTACATGAAATATTTTCTTTATTGAAAGAATTATAAAAGCTTTTCTATCTGGTAACTTGACAACAAGAAGGGTTTATGACACAGACAAAGTATGCATAAAATATAATGGAACGATATAGATCTTTCTGCAATCAGGAGAAGGGCATTGATGAGATTTTGACTTTTGATTGCCTACAAGCAACATAATTATGGGGAAGTTGCGAACCTTGTGTGCTGAGCCTAAAGCTGGCTGGTATTGTAAGAACCACTACTAAACAATAAAGAGCCATCACCCTTGTTTAGCATTCTGCTGTGCCCATGAAAGGACCTAGATGCGTGAGAAAATTTGACTTTTACCTTGGCCCAAACAGTGAGAACTCAAGGCTTAGAAAATTCACTGTGCACCATGGACCTTTGAATTGGAGCATGTCAGCTTCAACCATCTTTTTCATGTGCCAGTATTTTTCATAGAGATAAGCATACAAGCAAGGGGAGCTGGGAAGGCAGCAGCCCCTAACGTTAGAAAAATTTGCAAAAATCAGCCTTTTTCGGGCGAAAACCTACCGTAAGTTGGGCAAAAATTATCGTAAACAAGGGACTTTTTATCAGGCACCCTCCCAGATTTTTCTTCCCATACGCTTATGTTAGTACTGTACATCCCCATAGGGTGCTTATTTTAAAGTTCTGTAGCTCTTTCTGCTCTTCAGCTTACAGTTCTAAATGTGTTTGTATTTTGTTTTTAAGCCAATGAAGGATGCAAAGATCTTAAGACAGACTGTTTCTGGTTGCAAGGCCTTGGAGAATGTGACACTAATCCAAGTTACATGAGAAAGAATTGCCCAAAAAGCTGCAACTTGTGTGCAAGTAAGTTCTTGTTATTCGCTCCTTCTTCGTTTATATACCAGCTGACACAGGCCTTGCAAGGAGAGACGCTCAAGCTTGATGAAGTGCCTCCATACGCACCTGGAAAATCCTAGGAGCTTGATAAAGTGAGCGCTTAGGTTGATAATCTTTTTAATACAGTGAATGTGCATATAAATTTCACTACAAAGATTCTGATTATATCTGGGGTGCTCTTGTCATTTCTTGCTGGCTTTTTTGCTGTGTCATATATTGACAATAAATTGTTAATGTTCAGGAATTAACTTTTTCCCAGGTGCTCAATCAAGTGCCTGGAATTTTTAAGGTGCTCTATTTGTCAAGCGCCTGTATTTCCCTTCCTCACAAGGCCTGCTCACAGACAAATTATTTTGTTTATACAATAGACCTATTAGCTATTTGACAAAAGAATCTTCGTTGAGTGATATCTTTTATACACTTTGTAGAAATTTGATGAATTTTCGAATGTGCAAAAGTGATGGAAGATCTTTGTGTTGCTCATTCGAACTTTTCAAATGAAAATGCACAAAAATATCGCTCGATCCAGACTCTTTTATAGAATAGCTAAAAGACTTATTGTTCACCTGTGAAAAGTTAAATTAATTAGCAAAACACATCATTAACAATTTAGCAAAACTTTAGGTAACTGTTTTGAAATGATCATTGCAATGCAATATGGGATTAGTTTCTTGATGAACCAACAAACAAGTATTTATTTCGAAGAATTTAAAAAATATGTGTAGACACTCCTTGCTTTGAAGGGGCCTTTCAACTATGGCATGCTTAGTGGATGCATCTCTTATATGATCTCTTTGTTGTCACCGTTTTCATGGTCCATGAAAATGATGACAACGATGAAAATAATGACAACAAAGAGATGTCACTTGCCAAGCATGCTGGTTGCCGGGCCCCTTTAATCAATCTCTCTGTATCAACAACATTTGACCAGCCTAGGGGGATACAAGACTGACAACTCCCAACTTAGAAATGGAAATTTAGAGGTACAGGATTAGTTTTTAAATTTCCCCAAACAGAATTGAACTCAAAGTATATTTTATTTTGATGCTAGAAACAACTGCAAAACCAACTGCAAAACCAACTGCAGACTGCAAAGATACCAATGCACGCTGTGGTTCATGGGCAAAAAGAGGCGACTGTCAATCTGAGCCAAAGTACATGATGCAATTCTGTGTAAAAAGTTGCACAAATTGTACAGGTAGGCTATTTTTAAGAGACTTGAGCATTTAATTGACCGGCATTTAAGAAAAGAAAGTTGCAATGCGAGAATTATTCTATTGTCTTCTATTGTCTATGCGCATGTGCCGTAAAAAAGTCTGGGTATAAAAACTTCATTTTTCCATTCCTTTTATTGTTTTCCCATACTTCTAGAAGTCGTACGAAAAAATTAAATACATTTTCAGAATGCACGAAGTCTCTACTTTGTGCATGAGGAGTCTCGTTGAGATTTTTGGACACAGAATATTTGCGATTGTGTCTCTTTAATTGCTATACTGCATCTTGTCTGCTTTGGATTCTGTATATATACCTTATCATTGAAAATGAAATATGCATGATATCAACACGCATTTTGGAGATTAGCAAATATGTTGTTTTGCATTGATTTTATGTACGTTAATTAAGTCACTTGCAATTAAAAAGATGTTTGATTTATTTCAATTTGATGAACTACTGAAGTTACGGCTCTACAAGATTTTGGTGTTCCAAATCAGTTTGAGACCAGACAGTTTAGTTCGGCGCAACTTGTTCGAAAATTAGGAAAATCTAGGGTTAGGGTTAGGGTTAGTCTGTTTCAGTTTAAATCATATCAAAGATGAAAACCGTTTTCTTAACTGACAAATTTTTTTTGGTTCTTCTCATTAATTTCTTTTAGTATAGCGTCTTCCTTGCTATTTCGTATTAATTTCCTTTAATTTTAATTATTTATCCCCTCATTTGCGGTAATTTAGGTCTCTTAAATTTATTATACCATAACTTTTAGCATTAATTTCCTATTATTAAAGAACGCCAATCAGCCAGCATCCTTTGCGCGCTTCGCTTGTTGCCTTTCGACTGCGGCGGCCATTTTAATATGACACCATTCTCTGCAAAGCGTGACCGCAAAGGATGCTGGTTGACCGGCGTTCTTTAAGTAGCCCCATGGTTGTTTTTTAACTATGGGCTATGGGTGGTGATAGGTCGGGCAATCACTGTGAGACAGTGATTTTTAGAGAAAATATGGAATGAAAAACAATCACAAATTATGAATATTTTCGTGCAGGAAAACCTCTCGTTTCATCTACTCCTGTCAGCACTGTGCTTCCCTCAGCTGGACCAACTACAAAAGTGAGTACAATATTTATATGACTATTCTATTAAAACTAACAAGTAATGATCGAAATGCCTTGCTTGTTGTAGATAACAGCAAAGAAAAAGAAGACAATTTATGCGAAAATTTTCGATATATCGTATATCTTCTTCAGTCGCTAATGATAATTCTATAAATAGATCTAAGATTTAAACTGTTCTGCACGAATGTTGCGTTCTATCAACTCAACGCAACATTCGTGCAGAACAGTTTAAATATTAGATCTATTTATAGAATTATCATTAGCGACTGAAGAAGATATACTATCTATCGAAAATTTTCGCACTAATTGTCTTGTTTTTCTTTGCTGTATTCTATTAAAACTTCAGGCTAAAATTTCAATATCCTTGACCAAATCTGTAACATCTTATTAATTTTCCAACTCTTAATATAGTGACTTTTGATATTATAAACCTTTTAAAAAGTTTTACCCCTCTCGTTTAGTTTCCTTTGGTCTGTCTTATAAACAATGCTGCAAATCGCATGTTTCTCCCCAAAATCTTCCTGGAGCAGGAAAACGTTTAGGTAGGTTCTCGGCTCAATACTTGCTAGCACGTCTAGCCAGAGGTGTATGGGTGAATATATGTCAACTGAATTCCTATCTTTTCTCTGACCTGTAATTTCATTGCTTACAGCTCTTCCCCAGAAGACTATGCGTCCATAGCGTAAGACGGTTGACATTTTCCCCGTCTCAGGTCCAGGGAGGGCACTATGTATATTTTCGGTACTGGTACTGGGGACGTGCCATCGGGAAGGGTAATGTTTTAACGATTTTAGTATAAGGAACGGTATCAATTTTCACGATCGATTTTCACGATTTTGGTATAAAGAACGGTATCCATTTCGTGATTTTGGTATAAAGAACAAATAAATAGGCCATTTTTTTTTAAATTGGTACAAAGTCGGGTATACAGTTTCGAGAATTTGGTATAAGGTCGGGTATACATTTTCGAAAATTTGGGACAAGGAACGGGTATGTTCTTGAAACTTGAGTGGCACGTCCCCAACCATAATCTGCTCAAGTGCCCCCCCCCCCCCTCGGGGTCTCAGGTCGCAATATGTAGACATATATTAACTCCTGCATCTAGCCCAAGAAGACGGCACAAAGTTGAGTGTTGATCCCAAAAGGGGACACTTGTCCCCCAAATCTGGCACTGGTTAAACTATCTATTTTCTTTTCAGAATTCAAGCACTGCAGGCATACCCCCAAAAGCTCCATTGAAACATTCAGCACCTGTTGCTGCTATTGCCGGTTCAATTGCTGGCATCCTTGTTCTAATTATTTGCATCGCCATTCTTTGTTTCTTTCTAAACAGACGACGTAAAAGGTAACTGAAATCTCACTTTTGGTAAAACAAATAGACAGATTTGGTTGGGCCTAGCGATGAAAATTTTGCTTTAATCAAGGGGTAATAATTTTTAAAATTTTCCTGGATAGCTAACTTGAACATTGTTTGTTGATATAGGTGCTTTGAGTGTTGAAATATTGATGGTGACAATTCAAATTTGCTGTCACCCCCAAACCAGAGCTTTGGCGTTTTGACCTACTGGAAGCTAGCGGATCCGCCCAGAAGCTCCACTCTCCTTCGCAGAGGCTGTATTCCCTTTTTATAGACCTCTGAAATAAAAATCTTCGCTCGTTTTCCTAACTCAAGAAGACGAAACTCATGTGCAAACACAATTTGTTTTTGTATTCTTTCCAGAAGGTGTTCTAGTATAGGGGGAAGCGAGTGCTGCTTTGCATTGAGAATTTTGTTATTTTTTAGAAATTGTATTACAAAAGTTCACGTTCCAATTGATCGTAGATTTATGAAATTTCTCAAAACTGTTTTNTTTCCTGGATAGCTAACTTGAACATTGTGTGTTGATATAGGTGCTTTGGTTGTTGAAATATTGATGGTGAAAATTCAAATTTGCTGTCACCCCCAAACCAGAGCTTTGGCGTTTTGACCTACTGGAAGCTACCGGATCCGCCCAGAAGCTCCACTCTCCTTCGCATAGGCTGTATTACCGGAGGACGGATAGTCCTTGGTCCTTCAGTAATACAGCCTCTGTGAAGGAGAGTGCAGAACCTCTATTCCCTTTTTGATAGACCTCTGAAATAAAAGTCTTCGTTCGTTTTCCCAACTCAAGAAGACTAAACTCATGTGCAAACACAATGTGTTTTTATATTCTTTCCAGAAGGTGTTCTAGTATAGGGGGAAGCGAGTGCTGCTTTGCATTGAGAATTTTGTTATTTTTTAGAAATTGTATTACAAAAGTTCACGTTCCAATTGATCGTAGATTTATGAAATTTCTCAAAACTGTTTTCTTTCTTAGATCGAAATCAAATGAAAGCGCAGCATCGGGTATATATTTTATTCATTAAGTATAAATCTTGTCGTTCTGAACTTCTCGTAAACTTATAAAAATCACAATGCGTTCAAGAGAAGCACATGAGAGGTCAAGTCTTTAAAGAGCTGATGTAGATGGCTATTGCATGTAGTACTCCTCCTCAGCGTCAAATCTTTAAAGTGCTGGTGTAGATGGCTGTTACATCTTTCTTTGGATTGAATGTCTTGAAAGGAACTTTAACTACTTTGGTATACAGTAAATCCCCGCGTATAAGAACCTACTTTTTTTAGAGCCAGGCTGAATTAGGTTCTTATTTTAAAGATACTTATGTTCATTTCAGGGTATACAGGTTCTTATTCGAAGGATGCCTTAAGTAAACCTATTAGCAGCTATCACCAAGAGATTTTCAGCCCTGTTTTTTGTTTTCACAATGTTATCAAGGACCTAATAACTAATTTTAAGCTTACAAATAGCAGAGGAGGCGGTTCTGATTTGAACAGCCAACTGGAACAAAAACGAACTTCATAAGGACGATCAAAAATCAACTTTATTACCCTTGTCATAAGAACATATTTTTCCATCAAACTGAAACAGGTTCTTAATTACGAGGTGCATAATTTAGGAAAAACAGCCTGTAGGTTCTTATTTTTGTAGGTTCTTATATGCGGGGATTTACTGTAATTTTCCTCCTTTGATGTGGAAGCTACGCTGATTCAAATTTTTTCAAAACTTTGCTTAAAGGGACTGTACGAGCTAAACTTCCAAAAGCCACGACTTTCTCTCCCTAATGCAGGCAAATAGCAGCAGATAAATTGCAAATGAAGATATTTTCTACAGGTTTGAACTTCGTAGAAGTAGCCAGTGCAATCAGATTGTTCATACCATCAACGATTATGGAGATACAGCTGGATTCTTAGGCACAAGTTCTTGATGTGTTTAGCCTAAACACACGAAAGCCAATTGCAGGCTTAAGCCTGGTTTCCATATGATCTTTCTTGTCGTTCCCGTCGCTCCCGTCGCTGAAAAAACGTACCAGCGACCGTAGCGACACGAACGATTTTATGGAAACTATCGCTTTTTGCTGCCAGCGATCGTAGCGACGCGAGCGACACCCTTTAAAAATTTAAATTTCTATCTATGAAAAATTTCTATCTCAGCGACGCGAGCGATTGCCAGCGATCGAGTTTTTTTAATGGAAACCACTTTTCAAAAAGTCAGCGATCCCAGCGATCGCAGCGACGTTCTGCGCATTTGAGCCCAGTCTTATTATTTTGAGCCTATGATGCAAACTGAGCGACAGCAGCGATCATATGGAAATAGCTCGATCGCTCCCGTCGCTCGCGTCGTTCGTGTCGTTCGTGTCGTTCGTGTCGTTCGTGTCGTTCTTGTTGCTAAAAGAATTTCCAGCGACGGGAACGACAGCAGCGATCATATGGAAACCATTCGATCGCTCCTGTCGTTCGCGTCGTTCGTGTCGCTGAAAAATTTACCAGCGACGGGAACGACAGGAACGATCATATGGAAACCAGGCTTTAAGAAATTCTATGACACGTGCCGTTTGTTTACTAAAATCTTGTACAGCCCCTTCAAATTTGTTATCCTAAGAATATTTAAGATATCAAAAAGCATAGGGTAGAATTATGATAAAATATCTAAAGGTTTATTTCAAGGAATTTCAAGGGTCCGGAAAAATCCTTAGGCCATAAGCTTGATTTTATTTCCTCAGTCGCGCTTCAATCGGGGAACAAAAATGTCAAAAATCAATAAGATTGGGCACTATGAAATCTCAGCTTTCACCTAGGGTAATTTTTAAGAAAATTTTTATGCTCCAAGTATGTGATCCTGGTGCCAGAAGAAGGTGCACCCGAAGATTCGCAGCTCGCTTCCGCTATTATGGACTCAATTTGCCACCCACTCGGAATCCGTGACGTCAGTATGCATATCATGTATTCAAATAATGATGTAACAACCATTTGCAATATCTTTTTTAAAGATTTTTAAAGGAGAGAAACATACCGAATTTCTGCCGCATTTTAGAGTTAATTTTGATGAAGAATATCTATGATTGCATTGCTAGTTATAGAATGCAAATTAAAGAATGATCTTTATTTTGTTTCAGGGCAGGGAAAGGCTGGCAATAATACACAACAAGGCTCAGCTCCTCTGTTATCCACTAATCAACAACAACATGAGGTTAGGATTCACTTATATCAATTATATTTTGAATAAATTCGGATCAATACACATGCAAAAACTAACTGGGGTTTGCTCTTACTACCCAAAGTTCCTCGACCTTGCACGACAATTTTTTTGTTTTGGTACTGACATTTTCTTANTTCAATTGCTGGCATCCTTGTTCTAATTATTTGCATCGCCATTCTTTGTTTCTTTCTAAACAGACGACGTAAAAGGTAACTGAAATCTCACTTTTGGTAAAACAAATAGACAGATTTGGTTGGGCCTAGCGATGAAAATTTTGCTTTAATCAAGGGGTAATAATTTTTAAAATTTTCCTGGATAGCTAACTTGAACATTGTTTGTTGATATAGGTGCTTTGAGTGTTGAAATATTGATGGTGACAATTCAAATTTGCTGTCACCCCCAAACCAGAGCTTTGGCGTTTTGACCTACTGGAAGCTAGCGGATCCGCCCAGAAGCTCCACTCTCCTTCGCAGAGGCTGTATTCCCTTTTTATAGACCTCTGAAATAAAAATCTTCGCTCGTTTTCCTAACTCAAGAAGACGAAACTCATGTGCAAACACAATTTGTTTTTGTATTCTTTCCAGAAGGTGTTCTAGTATAGGGGGAAGCGAGTGCTGCTTTGCATTGAGAATTTTGTTATTTTTTAGAAATTGTATTACAAAAGTTCACGTTCCAATTGATCGTAGATTTATGAAATTTCTCAAAACTGTTTTCTTTCTTAGATCGAAATCAAATGAAAGCGCAGCATCGGGTATATATTTTATTCATTAAGTATAAATCTTGTCGTTCTGAACTTCTCGTAAACTTATAAAAATCACAATGAGTTCAAGAGAAGCACATGAGGCGTCAAGTCTTTAAAGAGCTGATGTAGATGGCTATTGCATGTAGTACTCCTCCTCAGCGTCAAATCTTTAAAGTGCTGGTGTAGATGGCTGTTACATCTTTCTTTGGATTGAATGTCTTGAAAGGAACTTTAACTACTTTGGTATACAGTAAATCCCCGCGTATAAGAACCTACTTTTTTGAGAGCCAGGCTGCATTAGGTTATTATTTTAAAGATACTTATGTTCATTTCAGGGTATACAGGTTATTAAATGTTCTTATTCGAAGGATGCCTTGAGTAAACCTATTAGCAGTTATCACCAAGAGATTTTCAGCCCTGTTTTTTGTTTTCACAATGTTATCAAGGACCTAATAACTAATGTTAAGCTTACAAATAGCAGAGGAGGCGGTTCAGATTTGAACAGCCAACTGGGACAAAAACGAACTTCATAAGGACAATCAAAAATCCACTTTATTACCCTTGTCATAAGAACATATTTTTCCATCAAACTGAAACAGGTTTTTAATTACGAGGTGCATAATTTAGGAAAAACAGCCTGTAGGTTCTTATTTTTGTAGGTTCTTATATGCGGGGATTTACTGTAATTTTCCTCCTTTGATCTGGAAGCTACGCTGATTCAAATTTTTTCAAAACTTTGCTTAAAGGGACTGTACGAGCTAAACTTCCAAAAGCCACGACTTTCTCTCCCTAATGCAGGCACATAGCAGCAGATAAATTGCAAATGAAGATATTTTCTACAGGTTTGAACTTCGTCGAAGTAGCCAGTGCAATCAGATTTTTCGTACAATCAACGATTATGGAGATACAGCTGGATTCTTAGGCACAAGTTCCAGATTTGTTTAGCCTAAACACTGCAGGCTTACGAAATTCTATGACACGTACCGTTTGTTTACTAAAATCTTGTACAGCCCCTTCAAATTTGTTATCCTAAAAATATTTAAGATATCAAAAAGCATAGGGTAGAATTATGATAAAATATCTAAAGGTTTATTTCAAGGAATTTCAAGGGTCCGGAAAAATCCTTAGGCCATAAGCTTGATTTTATTTCCTCAGTCGCGCTTCAATCGGGGAACAAAAATGTCAAAAATCAATAAGATTGGGCACTATGAAATCTCAGCTTTCACCTAGGGTTATTTTTAAGCAAATTTTTATGCTCCAAGTATGTGATCCTGGTGCCAGAAGAAGGTGCACCCGAAGATTCGCAGCTCGCTTCCGCTAATATGGACTCAATTTGCCACCCACTCGGAATCCGTGACGTCAGTATGCATATCATGTATTCAAATAATGATGTAACAACCATTTGCAATATCTTTTTTAAAGATTTTTAAAGGAGAGAAACATACCGAATTTCTGCCGCATTTTAGAGTTAATTTTGATGAAGAATATCTATGATTGCATTGCTAGTTATAGAATGCAAATTAAAGAATGATCTTTATTTTGTTTCAGGGCAGGGAAAGGCTGGCAATAATACACAACAAGGCTCAGCTCCTCTGTTATCCACTAATCAACAACAACATGAGGTTAGGATTCACTTATATAAATTATATTTTGAATACATTTTGATCAATACACATACAAAAATTAACTGGGGCTTGCTCTTACTACCCAAAGTTCCTCGACCTTGCACGACAATTTTTTTGTTTTGGTACTGAAATTTTCTTATCTTTCTTTAATATTCTGAGTGCAAAAAAATTATGGTTGTGTTTGATTGGTACCAATTCTGAAAACGGTAGACTTGGTAGAATTTGTGTTTGATTGACTCCGAAATTCTCAAAATGGTAGGCTTGGTAGGTTCGGAAAGCCTTCTGACCCTTCTGCTCTAAAAGGCAGAAGGTTTGACAGACTTTGGAGAGATTCTCGTTTTCATTAGCAAGCCACCATGGTGAATTCGAAACCTACCGTTTTGTAGATGTTTGTGTTTGATTGGGAAATATATTTCCGTCTCTGCGAAGTCTACTGTTTTCAGAATTTGATAGGTTTGGGATTACCGATCAAACACATCCTGTATTGTAGGTTCTACGAGCGCCCCAGATACATACGTTTCCTGACATAGAAACAACAGTTATTAGTAAAACAACTCTTATGCTCAAAACATATAATTGTGGTTATTTTTCTGGAGGATAAGGGTACAATTACATGTTCGTCGTAACAAATTTTGAATTTAGCTTTAGATGCTTTCGTTTGGGCATGGCAGGACTAGTTATATACTCATTACATAAGTCTCAGTATCGCTCATTGAATTGGATGATTTATGAGAGAAAATAAAAAATTCAGATTATAAATATTGAACGAATACAAGGAATCACGTCGTAAGTCTAGACTAGTTATTTTGTTGACATGTTTCTTTTAAAAACTGCAAAGGATATGAACAATCATTTTGAAATAAACTTTTTGCCAAACATTTCGGCGAGTCTGCACTTTTAGCGGACCAGCTTTCAATATCGGCAAGTAATGTGTCATGGGGTAAGGGTTAGGGTCAGGGTTAGGTTTTGGAAAGGGGTTTTTAGGGTTAGTTAGGGTAAAGGGGTTTTTAGGGCTAGTTAGGGTAAGTTAGAGTTAGTTAGGGTAAGTTAGGGTAAGGTAGGGTTTAGTTAGGGCTAGTAGGGTATTTGGTCAAATACGTTCCCGAGAGATATGACATAAAGCTGGTCCGCTAANAAGGCACTAACTAAAGGCCTAACTAAAGGTCCCAATAACGTAGCAGTTCTGATATAGGATCCTCTCTTTTTAGGAATTTGAAATGAAAGAGGCTGAAAACCCTTACTACAAATCAGCTGATGATACGGAAAATCATTATCACAGTCCAGGCGATGTTCTCCAAGGTGTCCATGCACCCAACCAACAAGAAGTCTACTACAGTATCGCTGATGTTGTCAAGCCAACTGCTGAGAAAGAGTGTAATCAAAAATGGGGCAACAAAACGGAGGCAATAAGGCCAGGATTGAACCAGGAGTACGCTTATGCTTGTTCTGATTCTGCAACACTGCCCCCAAGACCGAATCTAGTCAATCAAACCAATCACCAAAATCAATATGCTCCTCTTGGGCAATCGTCTGATGAACCTGGATTATACGAAACCTTGCAGGAAGCAAGTAATCCTGCAAAATCGACTTCGAAAGCCGATAATCCGTATGATGCACCAACGTTGATCGTCAAAGCTTCTTTGGATCCGAAATCCGATTTAAGCAAAGGTTTGAGCATGAAAAACAATGCTGGATCGCGAGAGAATGTATCACAAAAACGCATGGAAGTAAAACAAGATAGCAATCAATATCAAGAATTGACAACCCCCCGTCAAAATCAAATCTATCAACCCACAATGCAACAAGATGAAGAATATTTGGACATGTCTGTTGGTGATGGATCAGGGGGTGAGTTGACAACCCCCCGTCAAAATCCAATCTATCAACCCACAATGCAACAGGATGAAGAATATTTAGACATGTCTGTTGGAGATGGATCAGGGGGTGAATACTTGTATGTAGATCCTGCAGATCATTGACTTCGCAGCTTGGTTTGCTGAGCAACAAAAAAATAAAACCAAATCATGATCGAGATTTTCATAAACTCGTTTATGATTGTTCCAGCTTGTTCCACATAGTACACAATCGTAAGAAAATGTAGATTTTCGATTTGTTTAACAAAAAACTTGTTCCACTTGGTCTAGTTCACAGTCATACATAAGGGAAATATTTTTCTCAAGATTTAGAATATTTCTTGAATGGTAGTATTTCAAAATCTTGGGATTAAATGAAATATAAATTTTCCTACCCCAGAGAATGGTGTTAATCTAAAAACTATCTCCTTTGTTTACGATCTCCTACTTTTGAGATTAAACGTTTTATGAAGAGACCTATCAAGATTTGATGCCTATGCTGATTAGCTTTGTACGAGCATTGGTCTTGTAGAAGTTACCTTTTTTTAAAGACAACAAGTGGATTGGCCATGTGTGGTATATTTGAAATTCATCAAATTGGCAGTCACATAAGGTGGACGAGATAGAAATCCTTAGTGCGTCTAACGAACTTTTTTATATAATGTAGGTATTTTTAACAAGTGTGACATTTTTACAAAGCATTTTAACTTATGTAGTATTTCTGTGAGTATTCTCTTGTTATATTCTATTCCCAAATCAATAAAATATCTTTCATAACCTATTTTGTAGAAATTATCTTTTCCTGCTGCTGAATTTAGAGATTTTAGACAACCTTTTGTTTGTTCATAAAATGCAGTATGGTATTGACAAAGTGTGCTGTTTGTAGCTATTTGAAAGAATTCCTAGAGAAGTCTTCATTGTTCTATTTTCAAAACTCTTTCAGCCATCTTGTCGTTGGATAATTTATACGATTATGAACTAATTCCCACTGATATCGTCATTATTAAAACCAAGACTCTCGTTAAAATTCAGTTATTTTTTGTGCATATTCAGTCATTCCTGAACGGAGTGCATCCAAAAATCCACCAAGAGTCTCTCCTTTTCTCAAAGCTATGGACGAACCGCAATGCTATGTTAGGGAGATGAAAAAATACTTAAAAGGGTTGATTTCCCACTTTCCCTAACGAACATGATTGTCAGCTCTGAGAACCCGCAAACCCGGACCAAAATTAGCAAAAAAACGCAAACCCGGAAGCAAAACACATAGAACCCAAAACTGCACTTTTCAACAGAAATCCGAGCAGAAAATAGGCTAAACCCACAGCCCGTGAAATGTCTCAAACCCCGTAAAACCCGCAGCCCATGAAAGGCCGTGAAACCCCCAAATGTGAAACCGCGTCCTTTTCCTGTTAACGAGTGCCAAAAAACAACTTGCAAACGAAGCAAAATGTCAGTTTGTTTTGTTTGCTTATTCTTGGAAATGGTACATCGAGACCAAACAAAGATGGTAGCACTCATCATAACGAGGTAGCAAAGAAAATGGGAAGTGAAGTCTCCAAGTTTGATACAGTAATGGAGGAACAAGGAAAAATCGTCTTGAGTTATGGCGACTGCCTTCTTCATGAATCAGATTTAAGAATTCTTGACAGAGGAGGATGGATAAATGATAAAATAATTGGTTTCGCTTTTGAGTGAGTTAATTACATCATATTTTGTATTTTGTGATCTTTGATTATTATATTTCGGGGGCCTAAAAAACATCGAGACTAAACAAAGATGATGGCACTCATCATAACGTAATGGTGGATCTCATCATCACACATCGTAATTATAATGATTGTTCTTTATTTATTGCTGCCATACCTCATGTGGAGGTAGTGTATTTGCATTTAAATAAATACCCTCCCCCTAAATAAATAAATAAAATAGATAGATAAATAACGAGGTAGCCACGAAAATGGGAAGCTCTAAGTTTGATGAAGTGATTATGGAGTTCAGTAGTCTTTTCTGTATTGAGTTACAAGGAAAAATTGTCTTGAGTTATGGCGACTGTCTGCTGCATGAATCAGATTTAAGACTACTTGGCAGAGGAAGATTGGTAAATGATAAAATAATTGGTTTCGCTTTTGAGTGAGTTAATTCCATCATGTATATTTTGTATTTATATTTTTGTAATCTTATGTCAGGGCTAAAGGCTTGGCTTTGTTTGAGAAACAGAAAGCTGCATTGTTTTTGTTTACTGTTCTTCATATTTAGCTGGACTTTTAGGTTGATAGAATACCAGCACATATTTCATTTAATCTTATTTCTAATTAATTTGCTGTGTCTTATTTTCATCTTTATTTGTCGATTAGAAAATTGTTTATCATTCTTCTGACAGGTATTTTTCTACAGAAAAATTCAAAGAAATTTCAGAAGATATTTGTTTCATTGCACCAGAAGTTTCCCAATTCTTGAAACTCTCGAAAGGTACTACTTTAGCTCATTAAATCTTGTTAAAAAGTTTGAAGTGCTGCTCTGATCTTCTTGGGTGGTACCATGGTGAGGGAAGGATGGGGCATTGTTTCTCCTATTTTCCAATGGCCAGCTTTATTGTCAATGAGTAACCCATAAGATATCTTGGTGCAAAGAAAATATATCCATTTAATTTACAACCCCTAAAAAATAAGTAGTTTGCACAGCCTATTGAGTCTGCATGAACTTGTTTGTCTGCTATTTTTACCAAGTTTGAGAATTTGAGAGCCAGCACACAAAAACCAGTAGATCCAAATTTCTAACCCAAAAAAATGAATCTTGTAATCTGCTACCCAAAAAATAGTGGATAAAGTCCTGACCCAAAAAATGATAGATTGCAAATTCTGGACAAAAAAGATAAGCCAAGCCTCCCTGTTATAATTTGTTTGAGTAAGCCCCTGGGCCTGGAGCTGCCTACCTTTCATTTGGCCATCTTATTTTCAGAGCTGTTACTTTTTTGACATCTGTTATCTAAATCGACATTACTTTGTAAACTTTTAAAAGATCCGTGACAAACAAAATACTAATACAATGTAGGAAAAGTGAAATTAACTAATTTTATTTCTAGGTAACAGCAAAGCAGAGTTGGAAATATTCCTCAAACCATTAAAACTTGCAGACAAAAAATTCATCATTGTTCCAGTCAATGACAGCACATCTGTAGATTCCCCTGATGGAACTCATTGGTAAGTAGAAAAAATTTCATACTTCTTAATTAAATCGTCATTTTACTTTCTCAGATTATGATATTTTTTTCTCTTTTGTCTTAACACAATGTGGAAAAAGTAATGAAGTTTTTCTATTTATATAAGATTGGAGAATTTGACAACTTGTTTTTAAAGGAAAAACATAAGGTCATATGTAAGTCCTCCAAGACGCCATAGTTCTCGCTGCCATGCTTTACAAAAAGCCTCTAAAATGCCTAGCAGGTATCTTTCCAATGGAAAATGACCGGTATTTCCTTGATACATGTTGCCCTGGAGCACATAGGGTCGCTTTTTACATGCAAATGTACATACATACATATAATTACATGATTTATTTGTTAGCACAGGTCGAAAGGTGGCAGCATTAAGCTAATGTGGACCTGCTGACATTTGGAAATAGGGAAAAGAATCTAATAATTCATTCTATCTAACATAAAGTTTTTCTGTCAATAAGATAAAATTCACCAGGAAGAATCTTTTAGATGTTCTGTACCTTCTGTATCTATTTTTCTTTTTTAGTGTGTTGAATAAGATTATACAAATGATTTTTCTCTTTTTCTAGGAGCACTTTGGTATTCTCAAGAGACAATGGGAAACTTGCTCATTTTGATTCCTTTGGGGGTTATAATTCAAAACATGCTAGAGCTTTACAAAAGAATATTGGCTCACATTTAAAATGTATGTTCAGCCTATTTTACTCGATATCTTCTCAGCCCATTGAATAAGGAAGTCAGTGGGATAAAGATATTCTGATGTAGATTTTAGAAATATATGTACAATCATAATGCAAAAATAATGTAGAGTAGAGGTTGCAAAAATAGTGTGTTAATAATGTGATATTAACACCCAAGAATTCTCAAAGGATTCTTAAGAAATCTCCATATCTTGGTAAGCATTCTTCATTGGTATGAAAGCCTCCAATAAATTTTAAACAAGAATTATTGAGAATTTTGTAAGGATTCTTAGAAAAATAACAGTGTTAATCCGCGCAAGGCCTGAACTGTAAGGAGTTGAGGGACGAGAAAGTCGCAAGAAGATCTATAAAACCCTGTAAAGCTCATGGAATGCTTTCCAATAACATTTTTTAGTATTACCATATTTATGATATTAAAATTTAGAATATTTTTTATACTATGCTCCTGGAAGTTTGCCTTTTCGCGCTTCCCAGTCAATGCAACCATCACCACAATAATTGCCAAACCATAAACTACAATATGGCAAAATAGTCACGTGGAAAACGCTCAAACAAGCACATAAAAGGATGTCAACGTCACCAGTTTCCTCAGCCTGTACATGGACAAAATATCCCTTGAAACGTCAAATCCAATTCATGTTATGATAAATCTGTTTATTTAAGAACAACAAACTATGCCAATTACACGTTTTTTAAGCAACTTGGATGAGGCCATTGTACTAAAAGTTTCTTAATTGAACATGAAGTTTCCGCATTTAGTACTAAAACTTTCTTAATTTGCTTCTTATCTTTTGAATACATAAATCATCATGCAGTTTCCAAGACTGCTGCAGATATGTTTCTTAACATATAAAACATCAAGTGGGACGAAAAAGTGTTCTATTACGTTCAAAACATAAAACCGTTAGTTATGTTACTCAAGAATAAGGGTTCAACGACATATTTGCCATAATTTCTTTGAATTTAGCTTTTAAAAGCTTCTTACCTCTTTCCGAAATTAGTTCTAGAGTTTCTTAAATTTTCTGCCATCCTAGTGCTAGTTTCTTATAAAGCAGTTTCTTATATAAAAAAAACCGTGTACCGAATCGACGAATTCGAACATTTTCAAATTAATAGTATTTCAATATTTTCTTGTAGCGTTCAAGGAAGCCTCAATGATATTCAAGGAATCACCAAGCAATTGCCCACAACAGCAGAACTGTAAGTCCTCGGCATTATTTTTGATATCCCGTCTTAGAATTCTTACTTAGCTTGTTCTCTGCTCGACCATACAGTATAGTTCTTTCGTAACACATATTTTGTTTGCAAGAATTCTCATGAATTTGTATGCCCTCACACAACCAAAAAAATTAAACGAGAAGAGATAATATGTGGCAAAAATATTAGATTTTGGCATGTTTGGTTATGAACAGTCCATCTCTGTCAGGGCAAGCTTTAAGAATAAGAATGAGGCCCCCAAAAAGCGAGCAATCCCTTCCCCTGACCGTCTCTTACTCGATTTCTTGAAAACCTTAAATGCTCTCCTGCTGTTGGGTGATTCCAGGGTAGGGCTTAGAACCCCCCTCCGTCAGAAAAATGTAGCCCCCCTTCCATCGGAAGAAATAGTTGATTATCTTCGGAGTAAATTTAGCAAATGTTCATTTATTTATTTAAAACTGCATTGTTTATTTAAGCCCCCTGTCGAAACCCTAGCCCCCGGTCGGAAGATTTCTGGTGCCACCCCTGTTCTATTGTATCTCTGCCCTGGTACTACCCCTGGGTGCCAGACGCACATATATCACAGGGGGAGTTTTTCTTTCAGGGCAGGTCTGGCTGCCAGGGTACCCTTGTACCCCTGTAAGGTACTTGTTATAATTGTCCGAAGGGGATGTGCCCTCTTTGAGGGTATCGTTTTCACCTGTTAATTCTAGCGCCGGATATTGAAAGAAAGCAAATTTTCTAGACCCCCTGGGCAACAGGGGTATTTTGTTAGAGCAGCTTGTTGCTCAGTTTGATTTTTACGTCCCCCCCCCCCCCGGCGGGGCCCAGACCACTCCCTTTTCCTCCCCCATTTTTTTACAATTTTCATTTTTTTTAGTGTTATTGCAATATATAATTTT
>REGM01000134.1:651945-743132 GCA_004194415.1 Aurelia aurita | reverse complement strand
AAATAGGGGTTTTCGAAATCGGCCTATTTTACAGAAAAACCAAAGCCTATAGCCCTACTTTTCGGCTAAAAATAAGGGTTTTCAAAAATGGTCTATTTTACCGAAAAACCAAAGCCTATAGCCTTACTTTTCGGCTAATAATAACGGTTTTCGGAATCGGCCTATTTTACAGAAAAACCAAAGCTTATAGCCTTACTTTTCGGCTAAAAATAAAGGTTTTCAAAATCGGTCTATTTTACGGAAAAACTAAAGCCTATAGCCTTACTCTTCGGCCAAAATTAGGATTTTCAAAATTGGCCTATTTTACGGAAAAACTAAAAGCCTACAGCATCATTTTTTCGTCAAAAAAATTAACAATTTCAAAAACAGCCTATTTTTGCGGAAAAGGTAAGCCTATAGCCTTCTTTTTTGTGGAGGCCTTTGAACATAACAGATTTTGGTAGAGAAAGAAAACCTGAAGTGTTGATATAGACAAATTGACACATCAGAAATGTATAGACAGTAGAAAGGAGAACGAGAGTTTAGCGAGGATTAGATGAATCATGGAAGGCAGCTATCTCACAAAACGTAGTAAAAATTTGGTTACTATATACAAATATAAAATAAAGGGATTAGTTGAACATACAAGTTACTTTACTAGGAGTATAGCAATCACAGTCAGGAAATTGTCCTCACGCATGAAGGAAAACTAGTGTGACTAATAGACCTTTCAGCTATCTAGAAAATTATTTCACTATCTTAATGGTTCTCTTTTCTGGAGGTCGTCTAGTTGGGTTTTCTTTGCTTCTGCCATTTCTGCGAGGCGAGCCTGGAAAGAAACAAGAATCTAAATAATGATAATAATAATAATTTAGTTCTATTAAGCCCCCAAGGGGGCTCATTTAATTTCGTAGACTCCAGAGAGGGGCTTAAGAAAGTAGCTCTTCAGGTATTTTACTTCAAAATTTGCGGGAATCAGCATACAATCTTACGAGTTAAATACACGAATTCAGCAGAGTTTTAATCCCAAACCATATCAAAATTAACATTCAAACTTGTTTTAGCTAAATAAATGGAAAATCCTTGGTAACCTCTCGCATTTGATATAAGAAGGGGCTCATTAAAGATTTTGGCTTAGAAGGGAGGGGCAGGCTTAATAAAGAGGGGGCTAAATAGAGTTTTTACGGTAAACGAAAAAATAAATTTTCAATAAATTGAGAGGGGGAAGCTCACTTAAAATGCTTTGAAACAGGACTAGAATGTGAATAAAGAATGCAAACATGCAAGGGATACATCAGTGCTGGAAAACAAACGCGAAGTTTCGAAGAAACCTCACAGGACGCTGCAGACTTTGGAAGGAAATAAATCTGTATCATTAGGAAGACGAGAGAAATAGGGAAAAGGGAGGACAGCGAAGGACAGGAAGGAAAGGAAAAGGAACTTAAAGGAGCCTAAAGAAAGCATTAAAACCAATATCACATTACGATTGCTTTTTCGTCTAAGCCTCGTTTCCATATAGTCATAAGTGGCGGGGACAGTGCTGAGACACTGCTGTACCAGTGCTACGACATTTTCAGTTTTAATGGAAATACTTTCTTACGGCGGCTCTACCATGGCTGCGACTGTTGCTCTACCGCGGCAGCGGCGCCGTAAGAGTTGAATTTGGTTCAACTTTCTCGGCCCTTACGACGTTTCAGCCACGAGAAAGTTTTAATGGAAACATAGGTCGCAGCCGTTCGGGGACGTGTCTGTGATCAAGCCATTGTTCTCATAGAACACATGACTGGAACTAGCCAGTTAAACATGAGCAAGTATGACGCCATTTTACAACAACGAGTTGACTGGGACGTGGTTGAGACGAATGGAAACACTTTTTACGGTGCCTTTACCTTTACCACGGTAGAGCAACAATCACAGCCATGATAGAGCCGCTGTACACAGCAATGTCTCAGCACTGGCCCCGCCACTTATGACTATATGGAAACCAGGCTTAAGGTGGAAAAAGGGCAAGTTCTTTTACACTTCCGGTAGTAAAAAACGACCTAATTTATTCAAATAAATTAAAAATAAATTTCGTAAACCTAACTGAATTTTTGTTTTGTGTTCAGCTGCTTCTTTGATAACTTTACCCAAAAAATCTGCAGCTTTCGACTTTTTCTCTTCCATTTCTTTGCGCTCCGTCTCCACTCTAAAACGTAAAAACATCGAGTGATTATCTTCATATCAATCAATCAATTAATCAATCAATCAATCAATCAATCTAATTCTTCAAGTAATTAATTTCAAGATAAACTCAGTTTCAATGGTCTTGAGACTTAGCGACGTAACCAAACTTCACAGAAAATGCCTAAGTCTTCTCGCTATTAAATGAATATTGTTCGACAAAACAGAGGGAATACTTATTTAATATTTACGATTCTTTATACACAAATTAACCCTTCAGCAAACTAAACTATATAACAACTACTTACAACTATAAAAATTTGAAGAATATAAACCTACAGCCCAATAAAACCTAACCATTGCTGATCTTCCAGGGAGTTGTGTTTGAGAGTCTAGCTCTTTAGATGCGTTTTAAGTTCTTTTTTAAACGATTCAGTGTTGGTAGCTCACGAATTTCGGCAGGTGTGTCATTCCATATCTTGAGAGCTGCGTAGTGAAAGCCTTTTTTGCAAATTCAGTCCTACATCTAGGGATCTGGAGATTTTTACAGTGCCTCGTATTGTATAGGTCGAGAGGAAAGATCTCAGTTGGTATTTATCCAATAGGCTTTCAGGGCATAGTCTGTTCATTATCTTGTAGGTCATGACATTCCGATCGGAACGGAAAGATTTTCTACGTTTAACCAGGAAGCCGACCAGTTATCCTTTATACTGTTGTAGCGATAATTTTTCAAGCTGGAGGGCTTCACGTCTGCTTGTTTCAGATTACCTCATTCACCCCTGAGAGAATTAAAACGTCATTCAGAGACTGAGATTTAGCAGGGAGCATGGAAGCATAATATGCGCAGCAGTTTTTTATATATTTGAAAACATTTTGCAAAGTTGTTGATGATATTTCTTTACCTTTACCCTCTGTTTAATTCTTCAATTTGCAATACTTCCTAGTACACTATCAGTCTTTCTCAGGGGTGAACAAATTCGCAAACAAAGACAAAAGAACTTGCTTTTTCTCACCTTTGTTTCAAAAGCACCAGTTCTTTCCGTTTTTCTTCAAGCAATGAACTAGATCCATTTTCCAGCATTTTTATCTCTTCCGCGATCGCTGCTATTTCTTCCGCTAATTCTTTTTGTTCCCGCTCATATTTCTAAGAAGTGATGTTGAAAAGTAATATTATTATTCTTGCTTCTAATACACATTACATCGTTCTTCCTTCTCATTGGTCCATTGGTCCACAAAATATAGATCAAAGACAATATTTTCCAAAATATCCAGAGAGAAGAAAACGACGTATATATGTTCTACTAAGACCTCACGTCCTCTCTCAGATTCATGATTCGGCCTTACTAAATTATGCATTTTTTATTTTAAGCAACCACCTCTGAGGGGACCATTATGGAAATAAGGTCAATTCAACCTTTTAATGCTATCCCTGCCACTACAATTAGGGGTGTTTTTTACAAGTATTTATTTATTTTGTATTTATTTATTTTTAGCTTTTAAAACATTGTAAATTTTATATTATTTAGTGGCAAATTGATACATACATATCGAGAAATGCCTTTCAATGGACAAATTTCAGCTAATTTTCTTTACACCCACTTCAGGTTGAGTGACCATACACTTGGGAAATCCTCTCTTTATCTGTTGATACAGTTACCCGCATCTCGCTTTGCATAGTAAGAAGTTCTTAACTTATATAAAAGGAAAGTTTCCTACAGAGGACAATCACCCAATCACGTGATCTGAAGTTCTTTTTGGCATTTGGAAATTGATATCATTGTGGCAGTTCTATCAGAAATTCCAGTGTAAAAACCAAGTGGCACTTTAGGAAACTTCTAATCATATTTAACCACAAAAACTGGTTTCATTTTCGAAATCATTTTCCCCAACCCACAGGATATCCTTTTTAAAGAAAAGAATAATTTGTTTCCATTTTGGAGTGAGTTCTTTTTAGCCAATGTATTCAATGCTCTGGATCACTCAGCAGAGATCCCATTAATTGTCATTGTTGTAAGGCGGGAGAACCTATGAAATTCTATTATCAGATGCAGCAGTTTTTGAAGGTCTTCGATCCCATTAATTGTCATTGTTGTAAGGCAGGAGAACCTATGAAATTCTATTATCAGATTCAGCCGTTTTTGAAGGTCTTCAATCCCATTAATTGTCATTGGTGTAAGGCAGGAGAACCTATGAAATTCTATTATCAGATTCAGCAGTTTTTTAAGGTCTTCTACAGAAAGTCTCCCATAAGTTCGGAAAGAAGAGGCTACTTTAAGCGAGGTAAATTTTCAATTTTATTGAGCATTTCGGCTATTAAACAGGACAGTTGTCGATTCTATTGCTTTGGTTTCTGGGAAACAGTAACCATTCAAACGGGGATTGTTTTTACTCAACTCTCAGATATGTTTGAAAGATAACATGTAGCCTGACCTACCTCTTTGGTTTCTTCAACTTCGAATGTACGAGTATCAAGTTTTGCTTGGGCTGCTACTAATTCTCCTTCTTTCTCAACGCATAAATCAGTCAACTGAAATCACAAGAAATGGCCAATTGTATTTTGCATTTTAATAAAGTAGTAATTGAAATATCAGAGCATAGATATTACTACTCATTCCACTCCTTCACCCCCTGGAAAGACCATATACCCCCCTGGGAAGACCATATATGATGTAATTACAAACAATACGAAAATTTATATTCCTACAGTTTTGAACACGTTGATTTATTTGGGAATCTATTATGGAGCAAATCATGCATTTTCACAACTACAAAATCAAAATAAAACGTTTAGCTATAAAAATGTCCCTTTCTTATTCTCAATTCTGAAAACCCTTTCACAAGACGTTCTTCGTGTTGGAGATTGATTGAGAGAGGCCCTCTTCTGATGGTAAGACTTGTGGCAACTTAGCCAATCACTTTTTCAAGCTAAGAAAGGTCAGAGCAGAATATTTTTCTGTTTGAGATTTTGCTCTTTTTTGCCCTAGAATCTTGTTCTGCGTACAACGTTTAGTCCAACATTTCTCCGACGTTAGATTTCTCGGTCGAAGCCCTTACGAAATCAGTCTCTTTTTTCACTATAATTTCAACGAAAAGGTAGGTGGGTAGGAATGTGAAAATCCATTCCTATGATAAACTTTGTAGACAGAAAAAGATTCTGGACTCATCTAAGCATAATCTCAAACAATAAAATATTCCACTTTGGTGCTCTTATCTTGAAAAGATGGATTAGAAATATCTAAACTGCACAGAAGCAATTCTGCAATGTTTCCAAGTGTATGTTATCTGGCATTGCCTGTCTCTCTTTACAGCCTTAGACTGGAACACGTCGTTTCTATATAAACAAATTAAGAACCAATATGGTAAACAAAAGTACCTTTTCGAGTTTCTCCTCCTCCGTAATTCGCTGAGATTCAAGTTGATGAAGATCCGCCTGCGCTTTATTCTGAGCTTGAATCAACACATCCTAAGAAGAATAAAACACTATATAACATATCAGTTTCAAGAAATCTGCAGTGCTTGCTTGTTGCTTATTTCGAGAAGTCCGTAGATTAGACTTTGCTTTGTTACATTTTCCCTATCTACATCCTTCAGAAAATGACTACCCGATTTTCAAGCACTCAGAAATTTCCACAAAATACAGGAAAGTGTTCTTGAACATTTGCACTTATCTATTTTGGACTAAAAACTAAGTTACTAAAATTCATTATTGGACTNGAACGATTTATAAATGCAAGGTACGTGCGTTTAAGTTGAAGATTAACAAATTTAGCTGTGCAGGCGGAAAGTCCCAATATCTTATTGTTTTGCTCCTTTTTCCAGTCAAAAGGGGGTACTTTTTTTTGAGACACCCGGTTTTTTCTCATGGTAAGAGTTTAAACTCTTCGAAGGATAATTCAACAATACAATGTAGCTTTGTTAAAGATTTCGAAATGAATCTTCATCAGTAATTGTTCCTATTGAAATCTAAATTAATAAGCCTCAAAACGAAGCAAGAAATCATTGTCAGAATTTTTACTGTTGAAATGGAGATTTAATCGAGCCTTTTATTTACACTACATTAAATTTCTGAATAGGACTAAGCCATATTATTATTTAGGATGTTTCGATGGGATTTCCGACCATCCTCAGCTAAGAAACTACACGTGCAAATTTGGGACCTTCTAGCTCACTGTTTTTTTCAACGGAACTTTTCTTATTTGTAGATTTGATGATAAAAATTAACTATGCATGTTGTTGGAATAATGAACTGGTTAAAAACAAATTTGCACGTGCAGTTTCTTAGCTGAGGATGACAGGAGATCCTATCGAAACGTTCTGAATAATAATATGGCCTAGGCCAACGGTTTACGTCTTTATAATAATGGAATTGTCGAATATAATACTGGAATTGTCGAATATAATACTGGAATTGTCATCAAATCAAACATAATATCATGCAACTGTCTCTTTTTTAATATGAATATGATCGTCATTACAATCTGTCTTTGTAATTACTTGTTACGAAGAATAGGATAATGAATTACGATTTTGGAGAAGATTTTAGAAATTAGAAAGCAATCTACGATGGGGGAGGATTACTCAAGATAGTTGGGAAAAATTCTGTAAATCTTAGAGCCTGTTCATATGGAGAAAGTTTCCCCGGCATTTTCCCGGTGAAGCGGGATCCCCGGCTAGCCGAGATCCCGCCTCATATAGCTTAACTACATAAAAAAGCTCGAGCGTTCACATGAGAAAACATTTCCCCGGCTAGCCGAGATCTCGCTTGAGCACTACCGGGATTCCGCCTAGGCGAGGAAATATTTTCCCATATGAACAGGTTTTCCCGGCAAAGCGGGGTGGCTCTTTTTGTTTATCGTTAATCCTTTGGCGCCAGAGACAAAGCACTATTGTTTAGTTTCCCAGGCTAACCGGGGAAACTTTTCTCATATGAAAGGTCAATGATCATTTCCCGGGCTAGGCGAGATTCCCGCTTCGCCGGAAAAATGCCGAGGAAACTTTCTCCATATGAACAGGTCCTTAGAAAAATATAGCCACATGAAAAGAAACATTGAGAAATATAAATTTGTAGAAATAAATAAATATGCCATACCTTGATTGTATCTCTAAATCTTGAAGGGTTAAGGAATTCCCTTTCTTGATGATCAAATTTCATTGAAATGTCATTGCCCTCAAGATATTCTAACGCACGTTTATCGAATGATATGTTTCTCCAAAGATCGTTGTATTCGCTCAGAACTTTATCAACCTACAAAAGGGAATTGAGAGAATCTTAGCAATACTATCGCATGGAAAGAATACACAAATGTGTGTGAACAGTAAAGAGTTTTCGAGATGTTTTCCAGATTTTTCTTCAATATAAAAGGATTCTTGCCAAATGCCAAAACCGTACTAGAAATTTTAGTAGTGATATGTCCCTCGGTTACTACACGATGTTTTTTTATAAGAAGCTGCTTAGAAGAAACTCAACTCTCAGATCGCTAAAACTTCAAGAAACTTCAGTACTGGGAAAAAGTAATTAAGAAACCATTTATTTTAGTTAAGGAAGTACTTTCCATATCCTTACTTTATTGTCATTTGTTTCCTGTTTCATATATTGTCATTGAGATACTGCCAGCGATCGAAATTTTTTAATGGAAACAACTTTTCAAAATGTCAGCGATTGCAGCGACGTTCTGCGCATTATTTTGCCCGGTCTCATTATTCTGAGCCTACGGAAGAAACTGAGCGACAGCAGCGATCATATGGAAACAACTCGATCGCTTCCGTCGCTCACGTCGTTTTTATCGCTGAAAAGGTTCACCTGCGACGGGAACGACAGGAACGATCATATGGAAACCAGGCTTAATACAAGAGTTTGGTTGGAAAAGAGCTAAGAAATGCCGAGCATTGACCTGAAAATCCAACCTTGTCCCCAGTCCCCAAGGGTATCTGTTGTTGTCAACACGAGGCTAGCCCTCAAAAGATACCTCTGGGACGCTGGTACTTTCGAATCCCATATTCGACATTTCGAAATAAATATTCCATGATTCGAATATGACTCATTGCGACTTTAAGCCATTCGAACATTCTTTAGATAATCAAACGTTAGAAGCACGGAGGCAGTTAAAAATCATAGACAGATGTTCACCAATTGTCTTTGCTAACAACTGCAAAATTAAGCTATACAAAGAGTGCTGCCCACTGTTCCATCGCATAACTCATATTGTTGTGGAAAATGGTGATCTTATATCTTCTCTCTTTGCTGGGACTGGTTATCGATTTTTCTGCTAGTCAACAATCAATGTGTTCACCAGATTATTGCCAAAATGGTGGAACATGTTCGGCCGGTACCCCAGACCATTCGTGCATTTGTGCGACAGGATTTGAAGGAGACACGTGTGAGACAAACATAAATGATTGTGACGCTAATCCTTGCCTCAATGGAGGAGAATGCAAAGATGGAATAAACAAATACAGCTGTGAATGTGCGACAGGATTTGAAGGTGACACGTGTGAGACAAAAAAATGCGTTAATGAGGGATTCAAATGCAAGGATGAAACTTGTATCGATAAGAACCTTGAATGTAATGGAAAAGAGGACTGCCCCGACAAGAGTGATGAGGCCTCATGTGTCGTCATGATGGATTGTCCCGATTTTGTTGCTGCAACAAAATGCAAAAATTATGAAGCATGTGTAAACCTAAAAAATGGGGTCCACTGCAAATGTGCAGCAGGATATGAAGGAGATGCTTGTGAGACAAACATAAATGAATGTGACAGTAATCCTTGCGTCAATGGAGGAGAATGCAAAGATGAAATAAACAAATACAGCTGTGAATGTAAGCCAGGCTTCGAAGGTGACACGTGCGAGACAAAAAAATGCGTTAATGAGGGATTCAAATGCAAGGATGAAACTTGTATCGATAAGAACCTTGAATGTAATGGAAAAGAGGACTGCCCCGACAAGAGTGATGAGGCCTCATGTGTCGTCATGATGGATTGTCCCGATTTTGTTGCTGCAACAAAATGCAAAAATTATGAAGCATGTGTAAACCTAAAAAATGGGGTCCACTGCAAATGTGCAGCAGGATATGAAGGAGATGCTTGTGAGACAAACATAAATGAATGTGACAGTAATCCTTGCGTCAATGGAGGAGAATGCAAAGATGAAATAAACAAATACAGCTGTGAATGTAAGCCAGGCTTCGAAGGTGACACGTGCGAGACAAAAAAATGCGTTAATGAGGGATTCAAATGCAAGGATGAAACTTGTATCGATAAGAACCTTGAATGTAATGGAAAAGAGGACTGCCCCGACAAGAGTGATGAGGCCTCATGTGTCGTCATGATGGATTGTCCCGATTTTGTTGCTGCAACAAAATGCAAAAATTATGAAGCATGTGTAAACCTAAAAAATGGGGTCCACTGCAAATGTGCAGCAGGATATGAAGGAGATGCTTGTGAGACAAACATAAATGAATGTGACAGTAATCCTTGCGTCAATGGAGGAGAATGCAAAGATGAAATAAACAAATACAGCTGTGAATGTAAGCCAGGCTTCGAAGGTGACACGTGCGAGACAAAAAAATGCGTTAATGAGGGATTCAAATGCAAGGATGAAACTTGTATCGATAAGAACCTTGAATGTAATGGAAAAGAGGACTGCCCCGACAAGAGTGATGAGGCCTCATGTGTCGTCATGATGGATTGTCCCGATTTTGTTGCTGCAACAAAATGCAAAAATTATGAAGCATGTGTAAACCTAAAAAATGGGGTCCACTGCAAATGTGCAGCAGGATATGAAGGAGATGCTTGTGAGACAAACATAAATGAATGTGACAGTAATCCTTGCGTCAATGGAGGAGAATGCAAAGATGAAATAAACAAATACAGCTGTGAATGTAAGCCAGGCTTCGAAGGTGACACGTGCGAGACAAAAAAATGCGTTAATGAGGGATTCAAATGCAAGGATGAAACTTGTATCGATAAGAACCTTGAATGTAATGGAAAAGAGGACTGCCCCGACAAGAGTGATGAGGCCTCATGTGTCGTCATGATGGATTGTCCCGATTTTGTTGCTGCAACAAAATGCAAAAATTATGAAGCATGTGTAAACCTAAAAAATGGGGTCCACTGCAAATGTGCAGCAGGATATGAAGGAGATGCTTGTGAGACAAACATAAATGAATGTGACAGTAATCCTTGCCAAAATGGTGCAACATGTGAAGACAGGATAAATTCATACCATTGCAAATGTTTGGCAGGATATGAAGGAACCAGATGTGAAACAAACATAAATGAATGTGACAGTAATCCTTGCCAAAATGGTGCAACATGTGAAGACAGGATAGATTCATACCATTGCAAATGTCTGGCAGGATATGAAGGAACCAGATGTGAAACAAACATAAATGAATGTGACAGTAATCCTTGCCAAAATGGTGCAACATGTGAAGACAGGATAGATTCATACCATTGCAAATGTCTGGCAGGATATGAAGGAACCAGATGTGAAACAAACATAAATGAATGTGACAGTAATCCTTGCCAAAATGGTGCAACATGTGAAGACAGGATAAATTCATACCATTGCAAATGTTTGGCAGGATATGAAGGAACCAGATGTGAAACAAACATAAATGAATGTGACAGTAATCCTTGCCAAAATGGTGCAACATGTGAAGACAGGATAGATTCATACCATTGCAAATGTCTGGCAGGATATGAAGGAACCAGATGTGAAACAAACATAAATGAATGTGACAGTAATCCTTGCCAAAATGGTGCAACATGTGAAAACAGGATAAATTCATACCATTGCAAATGTTTGGCAGGATATGAAGGAACCAGATGTGAAACAAACATAAATGAATGTGACAGTAATCCTTGCCAAAATGGTGCAACATGTGAAGACAGGATAGATTCATACCATTGCAAATGTCTGGCAGGATATGAAGGAACCAGATGTGAAACAAACATAAATGAATGTGACAGTAATCCTTGCCAAAATGGTGCAACATGTGAAGACAGGATAAATTCATACCATTGCAAATGTTTGGCAGGATATGAAGGAACCAGATGTGAAACAAACATAAATGAATGTAAAACCGATACTTGCCAAAATGGTGCAACATGTTATGACGGAATAAATGAGTTCTTTTGCAAATGTCTGGTAGGATATGGAGGAAGCAACTGTGAGACGAATATAGATGAATGTCATAGCAGCCCTTGCCAAAATGGTGCAACATGCTACGACGGATTAGATGAGTACCATTGTAAATGTCTGGCAGGATACGTAGGAACCCATTGTGATACAGACATAAATGAATGTGACGGCAAGCCTTGTCTCAATGGAGGAGAATGCAAAGATGAAGTAAATAAATACAGCTGTGCATGTAAGCCAGGCTACGAAGGGACAAACTGTGAAATAGACAAAGATGAATGTCACAGCGCTCCTTGCAAAAATGGTGCAACATGCTACGACGGAGTAGATGAGTACCATTGTAAATGTCTGGCAGGATACGAAGGAACCCATTGTGATACAGACATAAATGAATGTCAGAGCGATCCTTGCAAAAATGGTGCAACATGTCAAAACAATTTAGATGATTACAAATGCGAATGTCTGGCAGGATTTAAAGGAACGAACTGTGAGACAAACATAAATGAATGTGACGGAAAGCCTTGTCTCAATGGAGGAAACTGCAAAGATGAACTAAACAAATACACCTGTGAATGTAACCCAGGCTACGAAGGGACAAACTGTGAAATAGACAGAAATGAATGTCAAAGCGATCCTTGCAAAAATGGTGCAACATGTTACGACGAAGTAAATGAATACATTTGCAAATGTCCGAAAGGATTTACTGGAACCAACTGTGAGGTAACCATAAAAGAATGTTTCGATGGTTTGCCTTGCCTAAACGGAGCAACATGCAAACACGAAGAGACCCAATCCAGCTGCAAATGCATGCCAGGCTTCGAAGGGAAAATCTGTGAAACGAACATAAATGAATGTAAAAGCGGTCCTTGCCAAAATGATGCAACATGTTATGACGAAGTAAATGAGTACCATTGCAAATGCCTTTCAGGGTTTGAAGGAACCAATTGTGAGAAAAGCCCTGGCCCTACCAGTCAGCCTTGCGCCGATGGAGGAGGATGCAACAATGAAGATGAAATTAACAAAAATAAATGTGAGAGTAATCCTTGCAAAAATAACGGAACATGTCAAAACAAATTAAATGGGTACAATTGCACATGTGTGCCGGGATTTAAAGGAGCAAACTGTGAGACAAGTCTTCCCAGTGTGCTTTGCATCAACGGAGGAGAATGCACAAATGAAGCTGAAACGTATATAAATCAATGTCAGGGTAATCCTTGTAAAAATAGCGGAACTTGTCAAAACAAATTAAATGGGTACAATTGCATTTGTGTGCCAGGATTTAAAGGAACAAACTGCGAGACAAGAAGTGGAGCAATGAGCGTGGTTATTCAAATGACAACACTTCTAATGGCACTCACAGCCTATTGGATTTTGGTTGAAGAACAATAAGATAGAAAGAACTGTCAAGTATACTGTATGTAAAACATTTCCCCATATACCGTTCTTTTCAACTACTTCTTCATAGCCTTTTAAGTTGGCTGTACAAAGTTGTCGCACATTTCCAGCATGGAGATTGAAACTCAATCATCGAGTGAGTAATGACAATAATGAATAGTAACACTTTTTGAACCGATTTGTCGCTAATTTAATTATGTTCTAAAATGCGTGTTTATTTCTGAAATAGTAGTCTTAAAAAAAGACGAGGAAGGTCATTTTTGATCATTTTTAGAAGTTGGTGTGTGGAACATTCATGGGTTTTTTAGCAAAGTGAAACAGCCTAGGTACTGCAAATTTGATGAGCCAGAATTTCAAAATGCGGCTAGTTTGCACTTTAGCGGACCAGCTTTCAATATAGGCAAGTTATGTGTCATGGGGTAAGGGTTTGGGTCGGGGTTAGGTTTTGGAAAAGGGGTTTTAGGGTAAGTTAGGGTAATCAGGGTTAGTTAGGGTAAGATAGGATTTAATTAGGGTTAGCAGGGTATTTGTTCAAACACGTTCCCTAGAGATATGACATAAAGCTGGTCCGCTAAAGTGCAGTCGTCCCCAAAATGCTTTGACGTACTTAAAGTCTATCTGAAATTAGATGTCACGTGAGATTTGCGATAATATAAATTACTCAAGCAAAATACGTTAATTCTTTTTTTTTTTGTGAACCTTTTGACGTGATGTCTAATCAATTAATTAGTGAGAAAGACTTCAGATATTTTATGAATACAAGAAAGTCATTGCAAAGGAACGCAAAGGAAGTTTTTTCGGCACACCTAGAACTACAAAACAAACCTTGCTATACGTCTTTGAGAAATTCATTTCACTCTCCCAACATTTTGCTTGTATCTTTTCATTTTCAAGGTTGAGAGCTTGAAGCCTGTTTGTTAATGTTTCCTTTTGAAGTTCCAATGATCCAGCACCCTGAAAAAATAAAGGTATAAAATGTTTGAGACAAAGTGGCCGCAGCTTTTCGTAGACAGGGAATGAAATTTGAACAAAGATGAGTAGAAACATTTCAGAAGTACCGGTTGTCCCAAAAAAAAGTAAACAGATTTGGTCAACCCTAACGATCAGAATTTAGCATGAATCAATCCGAAATCATTTTTAAAACATTACTCGATTGTTAACTTGAACATAGATACCTTGTTTGTCGACATTGGTGCTTTTAGAGTAGATGTATTAATCTTCAAAGGACAAATTTGCCTCCAGCTCCAAACCAGAGCTTTGGCGTTTTGGCCTAAGCAAATTCTTAAAGCACAGCGAATAAATCAACAATAGATTTGGAAAAATTTGAACCAGGAGGAGAAAAATTAAAAACTGCACAACAAATGCGTTTCACAAAATATAATGTACGTGACGCTTATCATCAAGGGAGCTCCAAAGTAAATCTTATTCATTTTAAGTGAAACAAATTGTGGATATTGCTTAGGCCAAAACGCCAAAGCTCTGGTTTGAAGGTGGAGGCAAATTTTTCCTTTGAAGATTTATATCTCTACTCTCAAAGCACCAATGTCAACAAACAAGGTACTGTATCTATGTTCAAGTTAACTACCGAGTAATGTTTTAAAAATGATTTCGGATTGATTTATGCTAAATTCTGATCGTTAGGGTTGACCAAATCTGTATACTTTTTTTTGGGACACCCGGTAGTACTTTCTTTATAATACCCCATTCACAATAGCAAGTTTTTTTTTTTTCTATAATTTGCTACCTAGCATCCGAAGGTAGTTTTTAGGACACTGAGAAGCTAAGCTTATCGAGCAATGTCCTGGTCCTTCCTCTCGATGTGACCACACCTCGCTTAGCCTGGAATTACAGAGAGTTGGCGACTCTCCTCACTTTACGTAGCAGGTTCGACAGGGTGGGGACTCGAACCACCAACCCTCAGGTTGGTAGTCAAGCGCGCTACCGTTGAGCCATCCCCGCTTTGCAAGTTAAACCAGCTTAAATTAAACAGGGTTATCAAATGTTGCGTTTTAATTGGTCAATCTAATGAATCGAATTCTTTTGTATGGTTGAAATTTAATTTTGTTTAGATAAAGCTGGTTTAACTGTGTCAGTGTGAATGGGGTATAAGAAACCAAACTCTCAGATCATCAAACATTTAAGAAACTTGAGAATTGGAGAGGAGCAACTTTTTTATTTAGTCTAGGAAATTCAAATCATATTTCCGCTCGTGTGTGTGACACTGTGTTACTTGGTATTACTTGAGTAATGTCTGTACTTGGTAATGTCCATATCACTTGGTATTAGTTGAGTATTACTTAAGTAATGTCAATACTTGGTAATGTCAAGGAAATCGAACATTATGTCGCTGCTGTGAAATCACGATCCTGACTGGAATTCTTTGTCAACCAATTTCACTGGAGCATCATCTATTTCACTGGAGCATCAGAGAATTTTTTGAGACTACTATAAGTACTATACATGAAATCTGCCCATGATATCGTTGCCTTATCTTTGTTGGTCTGTGATTGGAAGCCATATGTTTCTTTGGCTGTAATTGCTTTTCTTTGGCTGTAATTGCTTAATACAACCATCTTTGTGCCTTTGCCTAGTGAGGACCAATCTTTGACTTCCCGAGTAAAAATTTAAAAAGCTTGGGAGAATATTTACCCCTGGCTTCAAGAAATTTCAGTATTCAAATAATTATAGTTTTAAGAAACCTTGAGTAATGAGTCAAATTCTTGGACTCAATCAAAAGACCAGCAATTTGAAGTTAAGCAAGCACCCATTTTATATTCCTTTTTAGTCGTAGATTAAGCTAAAAATAAAAATGTAGCTATTTAATTATTTGAGTGCTGTATGTAGCTTAGGTATTTAATTGCATATAATTAAGCAGCATATTTGTGTGGCAGCCCCTTGAAAAGCAGTCCTTGCTGATGAGGTTTTAGACTTATTACATGAGTCCTTGTTTTCGCTCCATTCCCCCCTAACCATACCCCCACAATACCCATTCCGCTTTAGCGGAATATGACTGTAACAATAAATAACAATTCAATTCAATGGAGCAAAACTTTGACTCATATCATCAGTCTAATGAGGTTTACCGTCCAGAAAAAATGAAAGAACACAAGTGGGAAAAGGACAATGAAATAAACGTACCTGAATTTGCATAATTCTTTGATGAGCTAAAATTAAAAATAAAACAGGGTTAAAAGTTTTTACGGATTAACTATTTAGATAAACGAGAGGCAAATTTGAAGATGGTCTATTGGAAGGAAGCAAAATTTCGTAACCTCAATCCAAAATGTTATAAGCTTGTTTGAAACAGCGTCGAAAAAATTATGCTCTTATGCTCAGCCACAGGTGGCGGAGAAAAATTGTAGATTTGATAAAATTTGATCTTACTTGCCAGTTAATTGTTTCACATTCCTCTCATGTCTTCTCTCTAAGTTCAGCTTCTATTTGTATCCATTTAGGCCCTCATGGTGTTGTGCGTTGTGTTGTGTCTCCGCAACTACAACAACACAACACAACGCACAACACAATGAGGGCCTAAATAGATACAAATAGAAGCTGAACTGACAGAGAGAAGACATGAGAGAAATGTGACACAATTAACTGGCAAGTAAGATCAAATTCTATCAAATCTACAATTTTTTTCCGCCACCTGTGATCTGACGCTTAAATACTGTTTCTGAGTATCAGGCAAAACATAATATNTTAATTGTTTCACATTCCTCTCATGTCTTCTCTCTATCAGTTCAGCTTCTATTTGTATCCATTTAGGCCCTCATGGTGTTGTGCGTTGTGTTGTGTCTCCGCAACTACAACAACACAACACAACGCACAACACAATGAGGGCCTAAATAGATACAAATAGAAGCTGAACTGACAGAGAGAAGACATGAGAGAAATGTGACACAATTAACTGGCAAGTAAGATCAAATTCTATCAAATCTACAATTTTTTTCCGCCACCTGTGATCTGACGCTTAAATACTGTTTCTGAGTATCAGGCAAAACATAATATTCTTGTAAGGTTTCGTTTTTCAAAGCGGTGTTCGAGTTGTGTACAACGAACCAGAAACCTTAAAAAATAATACGAATTTACTAGCCTGCGTGCTGACTTACTTTCCACTGTGAAGGAGTGCCAACGAGGATCCTCGTTGGCACTCCTTCGCAGTGGAAAAGTACAGTCTGCACGCAGGCTACGTATTTACTAGCATAGGCGTTAAAAATTTCAACAAGATTACACGAATGGATATCGCATCTTCCTTTTGTCAATCAAAGTCTACAATATGGCGGTAAGCAGAAATCTGTAGCTTTTCTGGTTTACGATTTAGCAATTTGATGACGCCACAACCTCAAAACTGGTTGAAACAAGAAAAACGCTATGATTCTGAAGATAACAAAACTTGCCAATAACTGATAATGGCAAAGTACCAGAAGTTCCATTTAAGCCATTCAATAATCAAAAACCAGAAGTTCCATTTAAGCCATGCAATAACCATCTGTACAATCTTCTTTAAAAATTCGACGCCTATTTACTAAGACTTTTCAGATCGATATCCCAAAAAACGAGAGGACTTTAAACAAACATAAACAATTTTAAACAACAAGAAATCTTCAAATTTAACTCACGATATTTCTTCAGTTCTTCTTTTAACCTCAACCTCTCTTCGTCTTGAATTCTTTCTTGATGCTCGAAGTCTTTCCTCGTACGTTCCATTTTCTCGCTAAAACAGTAAAATAAAATAAATTTATTGTTTTCTACTGGGTGAGTCAAAAAACAGTTTAGGTGTTTGAAAATTCATAATTATATTCCATATTTCAATATATTAAGGAGGGTGACCCTTCAACCTAGTGGTTGATTTTCAAGGGGCCCTCCACATAAAAACTTACAAAATATACGGGTTAAAAAGATCCAAGAATTACTTACAATAAATAAATACAACTAATAATCAATGATAACTGTCAAAAATAAAAGACAAATGCATAAAAACCTATAGACTGGGAATTTTCTCAAACCATTCAGCAACCTGCCCAACCCCCGCCTCCATGCCCAACCTCCACCAAATCGCCAACGAAGATCCAAAACAAATCACCACCGCCGACCCAGCAGAAATCAAGCACAGAAACAACAGGTCCGGCAGCCGCCAGACGGTCTGGAAAATTCCCAGTCCATTATAAACTATCTTTGAAAACATTAATGGAGGATGCCTGCTTAGTCTCAGCTGGGAGGCTAGGCTAATCCAAAGTATATTACCTAAAGTAGTATAGTACCTAGAGTAGTGGATGGATCGGGATGGAAAAAATTCTGTCTGATAGCCGAAAGACAGGAGTGTTTTTGTGATTTTTCTCGTGTTTTTTTGTACTGAAAATATAGGTAAATTCGACTTAACGAAAATTCCTGTTTGCGAAATGCCTGAAAAAACGTCTTGAAACACTCGATTAAATCGTAAAGAAACTTCTTACACAGAGCAACACAATAGCAAATTTGTTCATGGGTATCGGATGTCGTTTGCACATTTATTGCCATGGGATCAAGAAACTGTACTATTTATTAAAAAATCAATTCCCTATAGCTCTTGATAGAGATTAAATGCTCTTGCATATTGTTCTGTGTGAAAGATCCTTACGATTTGATCGAGTGTTTTTAGGCCCTTTTTTAACAATTTCGCAACCAATGAAGTTGAATTTATCTGTGTTTTCCTTGTTCATAAAAACGCAAGAAAAATCACAAAAATACTTCAATCTTTCTGCTATCAAGTAAAATTCGATTTTTTCAAATCCATCCAGGACTTTAGACACTACGATTTTCAAGCGCTTGAAATTTTTTTGCCGCACCCGGTATAGAGAGCACCTTTGTCATAATTTGCGGATTCATGGCCCAAAGTTTGATCACAGAATTAGACCCTAAAATTCTCAAAACTATAAGTTTTAAATGAATATGTCCACAGGTTACCTTTTTACTGGATGTTTTATCGACAAAATGAAAGAACATGCATCCCTGGAAAAAAGACGAACAAAGGATGTGTTTGATTGGTACCAATTCTGAAAACGGTAGACTTGGTAGACTCGGAATTTGTGTTTGATTGGCTCCGAAATTCTCAAAACGGTAGGTTTGGTAGGCCTTCTGAACCTTCTGCTCCAAAAGGCGGAAGGTTTGGCAGACTTCGGAGAGAAGAGTTCGAATCGAACACAATATTCGGCCTATCGAATCGAAGCCATCAGTCTGCATTGTACTTTTGTTCGACCGGCCGAATACTGTGTTCGAACTCTCCAAAACCTGCTGTTTTAAATACTTTTATGTTTGATTGGGAAATAAATTTTTGTCTCTGCAAAGTCTACTGTTTTCAGAATCTGGTAGCTTTGGAATTAACAATCAAACACGCCCTAAGAAATGCTTTTCATCACTTACCATCCTGATTTCCAAATTGTGATATTGTCTTTCATCTCTTTCAATCGATCCTGTTTTGATAAAGAGAGCAAATTTTAAGTTTGTCGACGATCTCATGGCGCCTAAAATTTTAATTAAAGTATTCTAACTGAAAAATTGTCAATAGATCTAATGCATCAAACTCTTCACGTTATATTGATTGATTGATTGATTGATTGATGAGTTTACCATACTTTCATTCATTACCTTTATAAAGCACTAAGGGCAGATTTTATAACGATAGCATCAGTTGCTTTTGATTGACACGCCATTTCAAAGCGATTAGCGCTCGAAGACAAAGAGAATTCTCTCAAGCAACAAATCAAAACAAATGAAGCCGCAAGAGATGCCCTGAAGCCAGTATGGCTAACTATCACGTTGTGCAAGCGAAAAGGGGTTTTAAAGTGAAGTCAAGAGGACATATCGAAAAAAGAAGGATATATCTAAACATCTGCCTCGCGCGGATTATATTCATCTAATTCGGAAGCTGAGTAATAAGTGTTTTATCTACACCCTAAACTAAACATACGCAATTGTAACGCCTTTTGCTCGGCTTCTAGATCAAATAAATAAAATCCGCAAGGCAGATGTTTAGATATATCCTTCTTCTCTCGATAGATACTCTTGACTTCACTTAAAAACCCTTTTCACTTGCACAACGTGATAGTTAGCCATACTGGCTTCAGGGCATCTCTTGCAGCTTCATTTGTTTTGATTTGTTGCTTGAGAGAATTCTCTTTGTCTTCGAGCGCTAATCGCTTTGAAATGGCATATCAATAAAAGCAACTGATGCTATCGTTATAAAATCTGCCCTTGAGGCACTTTATAGGCTCGAGTTCATTTCCTCACAAGGCCCTCTCCTTTGCCACTTTCTTGCTCTTCAAATTAAATCAAAACAAACCAATAAAATTACCGGTTCATCTTCTAATTCAGCAAGTCTTCGCTCCAACGCAGCTACTTCCTTCTCCAATTCCTCCGTATCTACAACGTGAAAACAGAAAAGTTGCTGATTAACCGGTGATCATATCAAAATACCGGTGATTGGCAATCAAAACACTGCAATCAAAGCAATCAAAACAATCAAAACAATCAAAGCAATCGAGATTTTATTCAAATCCAACCAGCCTGTCATTCCCTCCTGTGGTAAAATCTGCTAAAAGTAAATTCACTTGACTGCAAATCATAGCCTATGTCAAAGAAATGAACGTTAATCTCTTTCGTTAAAAAGAAACAGCGCATAGAATTATTGATCAGTTTGGTTTTTATTAAGATAACTTTTGAGTGATAAAATAAATGTTTGATAGGAAGATAAATTTCTTGTGACTTAACAGCTATTGGAAAATTTCCTGGGAGCAGTGCTCCCGTGCTCTCACACTTTTTTACATTCAATTAAAAATTTACAATACAAGATACTATTAACATTACTTACAAACTACTTTACGATACTACAAGGACGAAAGCAAAAGGCTATGGCTACTCCATGGCCATTACATAGAAAACTAATAGTTTGTTTCAAGTTAGATTTCACGTGAAAATGGCTGCGAATAAAAACAATTTTTAAGTGATGTTGCATGAGCAATTTTGCGTTATCACAAATCTCATGTGATATCTTATTTGAGACAGACTTTAAAACTACATAAAATTACATAAAACAAGCACTTTCACTTTCCCACACTTTCTCGATTTCTGATCTATTTCATAAACGTTTGCCATTAACTTAAGATAAAAAACAACGATATAAATAAACTTTACCTTCTTCATCTGCTCCGGTTTGATGAACTGTTTGGAATAAAAGGAAAGAAGTATTCAAATTTGAGAAAATAGGCTAGTCTGCACTTTATCGGACCAGCTTTCAATATCGGCAAGTTATGTGTCATGGGGTAAGGGTTCGGTTTCGGAAAAGGGGTTTTTAGGGTAAATTAGGGTTAGTTAGGGTAATGTAGGGTTTAGTCAGGGATAGTAGGGTATTTGGTCAAATACGTTCCTGAGAGATATGACATAAAGCTGGTCCGCTAAAGTTGTTCATAAATTCGTCCCGAGAAAATATCGTGATATCGAGCTCACCCTCACAAACATAAGCACGGCATGGCACGGCACGGCACGAAGTTTGAAGTAGCCAGAATTTCAAGATGGAAAACATTTCATGCCTATAAAGTCTCATACACTTCTGTCCATAGTGGTGAAGGAGAGCTACTAGAGAAGAATCCAACATGACAGGGCAAAGCGAATAGCGACTGAAAGCAAAATAACTTGTATGTCCGATTAGTCGAGCCACGAATGTATACAAAGCAGACCGAAAAGATGACACAAAAACCTAAGTGGCTAACTCACTCAATCCGACAGCGAAAGAGGGGCTACAAAGAATAGACAACAAATTCTTCTGGTTGCATGTAGTGCAAGAGTACAATGATAAACAACTAAATAATGTAAAATGTTATCACTTTGATGAGAATTGAATTAGACACGACGTTACGAGCATAGCTCGTTGTCAAGTAAAAGAAATATCGATAGAACCGACACTAATCAAGCTAAAAGAAGAGTAGATTCGAAAGATTAGGATAGTAATCAAGGCAATAGATATAGATATGATATGAGAACACTCAGCTTCTGAATCACACAAGTGACATTTTCGGCGGCAGATGTTTATATTTTCGTTCTTCTTTGATATCTAAAAATCTATTCTCGCTGTTCAAGAAAATACTTACGGAGAGCATTGGTGAAACGCTCGTCATCTTCTTCAGTATCCACAATATTATTTAGAAAATCTTTGAATGTTTTCGCGTAATAATGATGCAAGGTCTGCAAGAAATTTAAAGATATCACATTTTCACTTCAAAACAGTTCTCTTCATATAAAAGTAAGTCAAAAAAAACCGCAGACTGTTGCATTGTATTTGGAGATAAGAGAAAATGAGTGGCTGAGCGTGATCTCATACTAACTATGGTAGCTTTTGCCATCGGCAAGGAAGGCGCTACAACCGTTCTTTCTTCGTGGAATAGCCCTCGAATTTGGTTGCAGTTTTCATTACACGTTTTTCTTTCATATGAAACTGTTTTCTAAGAAAAGTAGACCGAGCCAAAATGATGAGAAACTAAAGTACATTGTTTGAGAAGCACTATAGAAACTTTTAAAATCTGAAAGCATTGCTTGTTATTAAATAACTCGTCTGCATTTTGAACAAAGTAAGGGATCTTTAAACCCGTCAGCAATCTAACTGGAAGAATTGGCCAAATTTAAACCCTGCTTTTTAGATTATGCGTAGACGGTCAACGGACACGATCCCAATCTTTATATCAAAACAACGCTCTTTTCCTCAGCTGNTCTTCTTCAGTATCCACAATATTATTTAGAAAATCTTTGAATGTTTTCGCGTAATAATGATGCAAGGTCTGTAAGAAATTTAAAGATATCACATTTTCACTTCAAAACAGTTCTCTTCATATAAAAGTAAGTCACAAAAAACCGCAGACTGTTGCATTGTATTTGGAGATAAGAGAAAATGAGTGGGCCGAGCGTGATCTCATACTAACTATGGTAGCTTTTGCCATCGGCAAGGAAGGCGCTACAACCGTTCTTTCTTCGTGGAATAGCCCTCGAATTTGGCTGCAGTTTTCATTACACGTTTTTCTTTCATATGAAACTGTTTTCTAAGAAAAGTAGACCGAGCCAAAATGATGAGAAACTAAAGTACATTGTTTGAGAAGCACTATAGAAACTTTTAAAATCTGAAAGCATTGCTTGTTATTAAATAACTCGTCTGCATTTTGAACAAAGTAAGGGATCTTTAAACCCGTCAGCAATCTAACTGGAAGAGTTGGCCAAATTTAAACCCTGCTTTTTAGATTATGCGTAGACGGTCAACGGACACGATCCCAATCTTTATATCAAAACAACGCTCTTTTCCTCAGCTGTTGAAAGGTATCTGCGTTCGAAACAACATGGGTATTCAAGAGGAAACATTAAACACCATTGATACAGACGGCATGACGTCACAGCAGCGTTGAAAACACGACGCCATCTTGTTTTGGGGTAAATCTTCAGAAAATTTCTATAGGTTNCGGCAAGGAAGGCGCTACAACCGTTCTTTCTTCGTGGAATAGCCCTCGAATTTGGTTGCAGTTTTCATTACACGTTTTTCTTTCATATGAAACTGTTTTCTAAGAAAAGTAGACCGAGCCAAAATGATGAGAAACTAAAGTACATTGTTTGAGAAGCACTATAGAAACTTTTAAAATCTGAAAGCATTGCTTGTTATTAAATAACTCGTCTGCATTTTGAACAAAGTAAGGGATCTTTAAACCCGTCAGCAATCTAACTGGAAGAATTGGCCAAATTTAAACCCTGCTTTTTAGACTATGCATAGACGGTCAACGGACACGATCCCAATCTTTATATCAAAACAACGCTCTTTTCCTCAGCTGTTGAAAGGTATCTGCGTTCGAAACAACATGGGTTATTCAAGAGGAAACATTAAACACCATTGATACAGACGGCATGACGTCACATCAGCGTTGAAAACACGACGCCATCTTGTTTTGGGGTAAATCTTCAGAAAATTTCTATAGGTTTCTGTAGGAAATTTGAAAAAATTTGCATAAACTTGCTCCTCTATTCGACCTCGCGATAGTGAATAGGGAAAGGGTAGGTAGCAATTGTCAGTCAGACCTAAACCTATGAAATAATTGCACGAACATGCTGTTTTTAAAAGCAAAACAAAAATCTAGGCCAAGAAAGCTGTGAGAAACTTGCCTTTTTTGCGACGATAAATTCGTAATCAGCCCCACAAAATCTGTCGGCTGCAAGTTGCTCGTCGCTTCTTCAAAGTCAACCTTCCTTTTAGACATTCGCCTATCTATCTGCTAAAGTTTTTGAATGAATTGAGCAGCTCCCAAGCTTTTTGAATTTATTTATTGCGATAAATAAACGAGACACTCTCAAAATCCCAGTGCGACGCTCACTCTCAAAATCGAGACACTCTCAAAATCCCAATGGCTTCATTTACCCCAACTCGGATTTTCGAGCGCGAATTGGTTGAGTCGCGTGACATGTTTTCTGTATGAATTGAACTGAACTGTCACAAGATCGTCCCTTCCAATAAAAAATCATACCTTATCGGATCCAACCATTGGATCATCCTCATCTTGGGAAAATAGCAAATCCTCTGGATTCATTCCCTGGCAAACCTAAAAAAGATGAAATAAAGATAAATGGATTGTTTACTTGATTAATTGATAGGCATACCAATTGATTGGATTGATTGACTGATTGTTTTGGTCAAAGACTGCTTCTAGATAATTAAGTATCGGATAGCTTGCTCCTGTCCTTAAGGCTCTTGGGCAATCGGCATGCATTGCGATCGCTTGTTTTGTTTTTTCGTGGATTTCATGGATTTCGTTCAATTCAAGTCCAATGTTTAACACACGTAAGAAGAAATATGGCCGCATCTGGAGCTTTAGCGACGTGCTGCTGACTGCAGCGACATCACAAAACTATTTTCATGCACCATGAAATTAGGCCACCTTTACAAATAGTGCTGCAATGCATGCCGGTTGTCTAAGAGCCTTCAAATCCTTGATAATGTAGTGATTGCTAATAGAGGCAGATGCGATGGATATGGTTAATCAAGGTGCTTAGGCGAAGCATCAAAATGCTGTTGGGAAATCGCAGCTTCTGTTGTTTCAAATACTTTAATCAGGGAATTGACATTCAACTTTGGTTTTGGCTTGCCTCACTCTATGTTAACGTTTTGGTGCAAGTACACCTTTAAACAGATGATCCTTGTTCCATCCAACGCAGAGGAATTGATCACACACCCTCAGCCCTCCCCCAGTGTCCACCAATGCAAAGACAAATTTTCAAGCAGCCTATCCTACCTCAATGAGTTTAACAAGCCAATGCAGAGCCCCAAGAAGTGTTGGCCATGTATGAAGGCTACCAATGGTAAACATAGCACTCTTTGCAATGGGGAAAGGATATCGAAGTTGCTTTAATAATCTTGGAACTTCTTCCTCAAATTTCCTGTCGATTGTTTGATCTTTGTCAATGAAACCATACAGAAACTAAAACATAATGGTTGAAAAATGAGTCCAAAAGAAATCAACCTAAATCAAACTTTAGATATAACAGAAAAAAATAGAATATAAAGTTGAAAAGATTTGACAATAAATAGGCTACACTTCAGATATGACGAAGACAAGGAACAACAAACAGGGGGTAGTGAAGTAAAGAAATTCTGTGGCTCACGGAGTGGGAAGAATTGAGCATTTGATGAATTTCAATTAGATTTAGATCTGCCTGGTTATTTCAAGTTCCGTTTATTGCTAATTTTCAACGTCGATGGAAGCAGCAAAAATGATCATGACATATACCAGCTGTGTGGCTACCAAAACCGTGTTCAAATCACTCCTTTTGGTCAATTACTTTTCTGTATATCTTACAGCAGGTTTCCGTGGCTCTCTTTCTTTTGGCTCATTAGCAGCCATTCCATAGAAATGACACATCTTGATGAAAAAAATTATTTTGGAATTTGAAGATGAAAAATGGCTTTTTGAGTAGTAGAATACCTTGCTTATGCAAGTTTATAAAAAAATTTCTCAAAAATGGCCGACAATGGGCGTGGCCATGGCTACAATAGTCTCTACTATTGTTAAACATCATTGATAAACTTTGTACCATTTCACGAAAATAGCTCTCATTTTTTAATTAAATAGGATTTTGTACTGTTTTTTGTGTTATTAACTTGATATTATAACAGAGAATGTTATTGCAGCAAAAATTTTTTTGTCAAGAAACAAATAACTAAGTAATGCCGCACTGAAAACACCCTCAGTGAAAGGTCACGCGAGTCACATTTTTCACAATAAAAGTATTCTCATTCGTAACCCTTCAATTTTTTTTTTCATCATTAGACCTTAGTTTGGTCTTCATACAAATGTCCANTTCATTACAAATTAATTTACCTCGAATATTCGCACAAAATCTTTGCTTGTTGGAGCTTGCAACAGCTTTTGGGAAATTTGATGTGGGTATCCATTGATTTGTAGGAACTGCAAAACAAGAAACATATAATTAAAAGGACAACATATTTTTGCATGTCAGTATAAGAATTGCAAGTAAACAACTCTGGTACTGATCAGCATGAAATTCTTTCTCGACTTCTCCAATAATATCTGAGTCATCCAACCACATTTTAGGAAATCACTAATGTATGAAATTAACATGAATTTTTAAACTTCACTTTCATTTAAGTTGGGTACATTTTGTTTAGCATTGACCACCTTAACTAAAAGAACTGTTACTTAAAAAGACATTTGCAAGATTTAACTGTCAATGTCACTCGTTTCTTTGTGTTTTTCAGACAGTTGGAACTAGCAGACTAGACTAGACTAGCATATATGACTGTTCAGTGGTGGATACTTTGCCAAATATTGGGGAGGGGCAAAGCTATTGTTTCAGTTAAAAAGTATTGTTTATTTCTATTGTTTTAAAACAAAAGGTCATTGTTCTTCCCAACATTGGGGGGTGACCGCACCCCCTTGCCCCCTAGTGTCCGCCACTGATGCTGTTTAGTTCAAGCTTAGTTTGGTCTACGTTGCCAAAATCATTTTGTTTCTGTTAAGTTTTACAGAAATGAATTATGTAGCAGATAAACTTTTGCAAGGTCTCAATTCTTGAGAGACATTTTTCTTGAGCATTTACTGGAAATGTATATATGACTCTTTCTTTTTCATAAGTAAGAATCTATGGCTACGAAATTGAAGAAAAATTCCTAATTCAAAAAATACAGTTGCTGATGATGCCTCAGAAGTGAGGCGAAAGCTTCATATCAAACTCTTTTAAAATAAATGGCAAACAAACAAATAAAATATAGTCAATAAATACAAATTGTCTATAATAACTGCACTACTTACATTGAGTACATCATCGATCATCTCCCTTTGTTTTGCTGTAAACAAGATATATAAATATAAATATGAAACATTTTCAATCTTCCGCTTAAATACTGGCTATAAAAAAAACTTGCAGCTTTTGAAAAATCATCAAAATTTAACTATATTACCGATCATGAAAATTCTTAATGTGCATTTGGGGCAAGGACAAAAGTAATTTCAGACATATATTGCAAAGTCTTGAAATGGTTTTGAGTTTGTGGGGTTTCTGCTTTTAGAAGCTACCTCGTTTTGATGCATACTCTAAAATCACAAGGAATGATTACCAAATTGAATCACTACCACTTGACTTGGTTTCTTGTGTCCTTGATGAATATCTTGTATTGTGTAACTCAAACACTCATATGAAATCACAAATTATAGATTTCTGGCTAAAAATATAATATTTTCTGATATTTTCCTTGTAGACAGCTACACTTATTTTCTTTTATTAGAAACTAACAATTTGAGCCAGTACTGACAGTTTCGTAAAATTATCAGATTTTCAGTAGTCGGAGCTTCTTACGTGTTTCTTACAACTGCCATATCAATCTTCATGTTTACTTTCTGTGCCCTTGTGCACATTTCAAAACGGAGTTTTTAAGCCTTTCCAATGTTTAGACATTACTCAAGTACCTTCCGAGTAATATGATACAGGAAACATATGAAAATAAAGCAAAAATGTGCCAAGGATTTCCTGTATCAAAATAAATAGTTTCCTAAGTTATATTTTCCCATTACTGTAGTTTGTTAACTTTTTGGCAATCTGAGAGTTGAGTTTCCTATAAGCGGTTTCTTGTAAAAAAATATGTGTATGCTAATATAGAAACATATCTAAAAATTTGGTTGTTAATAAGTTGTTAGTGTTAGCTGGTCTGTGAAATTCATGAATGATCCCAATAGATACAACAAAATTAATCTTTATTACCATCCACTAATTTGAAAAATATTTTACCTTTATTTGACAAAATTCTGGGGTCCTTCAGTGGTCCTTGGTCAGCCCATCTACAAAAAAGAAATTCCAAAAATGATTTCAAACAGAAATACTAGCTTTTCATGGGCCAAGCTCTGCATTCCATGTACGTATGCATGAAATAGAGGCTGCGCGGAATTTCTTCCGCGCGTGAAGCAAAGTTATCAGTCTGGGGGCATGCAGGAGTAACGAGTTTCAATTGTTCTTATATTGTCCTCCCAAAAATGTCTGGCATGGGCTTTGCATGGTCCATGGGCATGGCTTTTAGTATTTCTATGAAATTATCCTCTAAATCTAATCAAATTTGACCCCCCCCCCCCCCCACGTCTATTTGACACTGGACAGGCCTATTTTCTTTCCATCCTTCATTTTCCCTCCATCCATAAAAACTTTGGAGACACGCATATTAATTGGTCTAGCATTGTTGGATTCATTCATTCATTACTTTATTTTAAGTAGGCTGGAAACATTTCTAGCTATATTACAGCTAATTTAGGCCTACTTGTTTTATATATAATCACTGACACTATAAACAATGGTACATGGTCTAAAATAACTAAATCTACAAATCAACAGACATAAACTAAAGCTAAATCTACAAACATGAGTAATAACAAACTTATGCATGCTGCATATCCAGGCATGGGACCCCTAGATTAACGTCCCTTCCAAAGGACGGCGAAGTGGAGTAGCTTGGTCCAAAGTTACTTGGCATCTGCTGCTGGATCAGATGGATGGTCACCCATCCGGATTTTGACCTCACACGACCAAGCTTAACTTCAGTTACCTAACGGAAGCTGTGTAAGCCGGCTCGGCCACTCACCCCACAGATAGGACTCTATTTTTATTCCCGCCTTCTGTTTGGCACTGAATGAAGAGTGCTTTTATGTTTAGGTTAGGNCCAAACATAAAGCTAAATCTACAAGCTGGATCAGATATGGATGGTCGACCCATCCGGATTTTGACCTCACACGACCAAGCTTAACTTCAGTTACCTAACGGAAGCTGTGTAAGCCGGCTCGGCCACTCACCCCACAGATAGGACTCTATTTTTATTCCCGCCTTCTGTTTGGCACTGAATGAAGAGTGCTTTTATGTTTAGGTTAGGCCCTTGCCTTGCCCTTTTAATTTAGGCCCATTTTTCTTGTGTCCTTACTTACCTTCGGGACATATTCCTGGAGAAACTCGCACTACTTGGCCTGGCATTGCTTGCAAGTGAATCTCTATTCTTTCCAAATATTCCTGAAAGTTTCTTCCGTACTGGATCTCTTCTAGATGAGCTTGGGGTTGTTCTTTTCATCTTTAAATCAATTGGTGTTGCCTTCCCTTTCGCCTTGATGAACAGTAACTGCTTTTTGGCGCCTTTTTCAATATTGTTTTTCATAACGAAACGAAGCTTCTCCTCCGCAGTCAATCGCTTAAATCATCCACAGGGAACCAAGCTGTAAATCATCATAAGCATCATCTTAATTCCCGGTCACTGCAAATTCGAAAACTGGTCCCATTTGGGGAAATTTTGAACCCTAGTGTTAAGCCCCTAATCCATATCCACATGGATTTTCAAAACGACCTTTTTAAGCTCAAATTTTAAGGTAAAAATTTTGCAATGGGCTCCTCTTAGCTGCAGTCAAAACTCAAATGAAGAAATTTTCAGCAAAAAACCAATGTCCTAAATTACCCTTTTCTGTGGTCTATGGTCTAATCTAAAGCTGGTCCAATCTTTCCAAAAAATTTTCCCTGCAACGGGTTTCCGTGATTTGGGGAGAACATATCGTAGATGAAATTCTTTTTAGATAGATTTACATCGTTTTTGACTCACGGGTATGAGGTACAAGTAGAGTCTATGGGATGGAGGGGATTTCCTGTCTCCTGTATCCTTTGGTCTTTGGTATAATTGGATATTGTTTTTAAACAGACAGCGATTGTCTGGTCGATTGTTTTTCAACAAACAAAGCTTGTGATCATGCCTTGCGATATTACTTGTCTCCAGGTGCAATAATTGTTCGAAAGCTCTGCTTGATTGGGAGAAAGGACAGGCTAAACAAATAGGATTTTATGTCTGTGTCATGGCTAACTGACTTCAATTCAAATTCAAAAGTAACTACGTAAATATGCAAATGATCAAAACAAATTCTTTCTTTTACCACAATGGGCTGTTCAGTTTCTTGGGTGCACAATATCAGGTATCATTTTTACCTATAATTCATATTCGAGTATGATTATTGCCGAGCCTCGAGCCTTCGAAGAATGGGGAAAAATCACTACCTTTGAGCCGTTTGACCGATTTTTGCGCAGTAAACGGCCGCGGCAAGGTAAAATTCGACGTAAATCGATATTCTTTACCTATTCCAAGTATTATTTCACAGTTATTTCCAAAAACCGTCGAAAAACAAGCCATTTCATTTTGGAAGCTGTGGGTATGATGGACTTGCTACAAGTCTCTCTTTTCATGGGTATGATAAAGGACGCTTTATATTTTATAGAATGATAAAGGACGCTTTTTCAAATCTAAAACGGTTTTAGATGTGACTGTAATGACTCAAGTGAGGAAAAGAAAACATGTAAACACAAATCGTCAGAAATAAAAAGTTGCTCACATTGGGATTTGAACTCTAGCCGTCAGATCTGAAGTTCCAACGCCTTAACCACTACACCAGCTAGCCTTGCTAACGTGATTCACGGCGGACTGGCTCAGAATTTTTCACCGGCCATGGAGGACTTAAGGGGGCTCTAGTAGGTGTGGCCTGAAAAATGAGGGTGTGGTTAAGATTAAATTTAGTTGGAATCACCGGCGTGGCTAGTGCAAGTTGAGTGGTGGTAATAAAATGAGGGGGTCTGGGGGCGGAGCCCCCCGGAAAATTTTCGAGGACACGCCTTCTACTTTTGCTACAAATTCCTTGTTTGCCCCTGCTAAAATAGAACTTTGACAATTTTGTAATAGTGTTTTTTATTAGCATACGGCCCACATCATTTTCTTCATTAAAAGAATATACTGATACATTTTCCCAAACGTTGAACAAAGGCTCGTGCTGCAGATTATAACTAATCGATTTTTTAAATCCTCAAATCACCACGAAAAGTTTTCTCTCTGTCCATTCAAATCGAGTCTTTTAAAAAATTGATCGATGTTTTGTTATCGTTTTCAGTGTTTTCGAGACCGAAAATTTTAAGAAACTCGATTACAGCTCAAGAAAAACAAGACTAAAAATTTTACAAAATTCCTTGAATCTAATTATGAATTTTAGCTAAATTTAAGTCATAAGTCTTCAAAATCAGTCCAGTGTACGATTTGTCGTGGTCAGTCAAAAGTGGATAGCTTTTTTGGCGCACGCGTTATACCGGGTTTCCCAAATAGAATGTAACAGATTTGGTTAGGGCTAGCGATGCCAATTTAGCTCCAATCAATTTGCAATAACTTTTAAGTTAATCCTGAATAGTTAACTTGGACATAGGTACCTTGTTTATTGATATTGGTGCTTCCAATGTTGACATATTATTATTTAATGTCCAGATTTGACTCCACCTCCAAACCAGAGCTTTGGCGTTTTGGCCTAAGCAAATTTCTGAAGCTTATCGAAATTAAGAATCAAAATTAAAGAAAAATAAAAAAAATGCATTATAGGTGAACTGAACTCTAGCAAATACCATATAATATGATCTTATATTTGTTCAAATTTTATCAAGGCTATTATTGATTTATTCACTGCGCTTCAAGAATTTGCTTAGGCCAAAGCGGCAAAGCTCTGGTTTGGAGGTGAATGCAAACTTAAACTTTCAAGATTAATGACAAAAAAGGGGGTGCTAAAGGAGCAATCTCTAAAAATTCAGTTTTCCTTAATTTTGCGTAAATCCATAGATGTTGGAGGAGGTGCATTTTTATCTTGCCAATACTAAATTATTCTTCACTAACCAAAATAAAGAATTCCTGATTCCTGAAGGACTGACAGATTTGTTTGATAAAAATTTGAGATTCGTGGTTTTCAGCCATACTTTCACGGTTTTAGCCATTCCAAAAAATTTGCTTTTCGCGTTGAATTTGATATAGGACACATGCAAAGAGCTCAAAAACAATTTTGCTTGCCCAAGAAAAACGCTTTTGTCTAAGTGGTAGAAAGCTGATAAACGGGATTACAAAGCAGAGAATCATTTCGTTTGGAAAGTAAAATCAATATATTTTCGTAAAAATAGTGCTTTTTCGTTTCGACGAGGCCTAAACATTGGGAATATAAGAGCACTTTCTGGGTGGTTCATCTCGACNCTAATGCATTACTGACTGACTGACTGACTGACGGACTGACTTCGAAGTCGCTTCTTAGATTACAAAGTACTTTGTAATCAAAAAGGATAATGGGTCTTTATGGTTGCTTGCATTCAATAAGGATATGGAATATCAATACCATCTCTAATCGACTCATTGTTGCTGAAAACAGTAATGACGTCAATGGCTTTCTCGGAATCTGATTGCAAGAACACACAGAGTTGGGGGCAAGGGCACCTTGTACGCCTAAGAAGTAACCCTATAGATTTTCCGTCGTAGCTCAGGAACAATGGAATAGAGTTTGAATGCTGCCTTTTCAGATATGTACTTTGATTTTAGCTAGAAACTAACTTCCTCATACTTTTTCATTGACATTTTTTACAGCTTTTGAAGGTTTAAATAACGTCCTCAAAGAACATGTTCAAGGCTTAGTCAGCTTATGAACTTTTTCCTTAAGGTTTCATTTTTTATAAAAGTTGTTCTTGTTTTTAGAAGCAATTGTAGTTTTTGAAAGCTGAAAACATTGTTATGTAATGAGATTTTGTAAAATTATATATCTCCTACGACCTTCTCAATAATAAATCCCGTGAGTCCCCCCAAGGGTCCTTTGATCTATATCTCAGACAAACTGAACTTCGGCACCTATACAGGACAAAATGAAGGTCACCGTTCCAGATCAGAGATAAATAAAACGACACCCTAATCTTATATTAGTACATCAGGATTACTAGAGCTTACATCTTTGAAAAATTCATGGTCAATCGACTAACACTGCCAGGCCGCGAGTTACTTGCAAGAGAATCTCTCCCCTTTCCTCCAAAATCTTTTGCCGTGGCATTAAAAGAACCGTATAATCGACTTTTCACCGCAGATGCTGAAGCCTCAAGCGTTGTTCTGCAATTCATGATGCTTTTGAAGGATAGGCCTAAAGCTAGGCCTAAAGCTAGGGCCTAAATTATTGGTAGTGTATTTTTTGGTTCCAATAATGATGCTTGCTTACACCCCCGGTAACGACCCCGCTGAAACGCTTCTCCGCCAAGGTGAAATGCGGGGTATATCAGTTCGGCGGAGGAGCGAAACTACGACATGTAATCAGTCTAGGTGAAATGATAACCCGTCAAGAAAATTTGTTTCCCCGCCGAGAGTTTGCTCTTCCCCGCCATGATTTTTGTGATCCTGGTCTAAAATCAATAACTTGGGAACTTTCCCCGCTGTCTTTTTAATGCCCGGCGGGGTCGTTACTGGGGGGTGTTTGCTTGTATCAGCGAGAGTTCATGCTAAATCAATAATCTTGTGAGATTTCTTTTCGTATTATAGTACAAAAACGGGAAAGGAATTCTGATTTACTGCGAGAATTAGGAGGAATTTCCTCTCTTGGGGGAGTTGATCTATTCGTAAAGCATGTCGAAGATGTGAATAAACAGTTCCTGAGAAAAATGAGCTTTGAGCATGCGAAGTAGCATTCTTATCATGTGTGATTCCCAAGCAGAAATTTGAAAACTGCAATCCTAAACCCTACTGGTGCTTCCAAAGTTATTACATCTTTCCAATACAGAAATTCTCCATGGAAATCATGCATCGCTTAACTTTTTTTAAAGTCTTTTTTCGCAGCGAGTTTTCAAATTTTGCATCTCTTGAAAATTAAAAAAAAAGTGAATGGACCATTTAGCTATTCCACAAAATAATCTGGATCGAAGGATATTTTCATACATTTTTAATTCGAAAGGTTCGTTGGAGCGGCGCTAGAGCTTCTATCGTGCACATACCATTGTGCACATTCCACAATTCGTCAGATTTCTACAAAATGTATAAAACTATCGCTCGATCCAGACTCTTTTGTAGAATAGCTAAGGTCCATTAACAGAGTCAATGAATGTACTCATAGAGGCAATGTGATGCTTAAAATACTGCATAATACAGAAATACACATTCATATTTCATCAGTGGCGGGGTGGCTATAGTTTCCTTGGGGTGGCCAAGTCAATTTTGGCGCCCCTCTTGTGTAGTGTGTGTCTTTTAAATGTTGCACAAGTTGGTGAGCTAGATAATGGTTAAGTACAGAACTTAAATTATTCATGTCCTAGCTTTGAGAATGCTCATTTCTCATAAAAATCCCTGAATTTTCATTCAATATTCCCCGTCTGCTAATTGTAATATGATCTGAATCTGCAAAATATATTCAAGCTTTTCGAAGGTTACACATTGCAACTCGAATGTTGTCATGATGTCATTGTACAATTCGTCAACGTTCGTTCCTGTTGCTCTTTCACAGGACAGGAAAGTAAATGTTCTTAGCAAGCACTCTCCAGTTTCATTAACAACACTCGACACACCTCCCTAATTCAGTGGCGTAGCTAGGAGGCTGTTTTTGAGGGGCAAAATGCAAGTAAAGCGAGCAAAAATGAGGTTCCTGGGAAAATTGGTTTGGGCAACGTCGTTTGGGTTGCTGGAGATGTCCTTCTTTTAGAACATGTAATCCAGAATTAACTGAAAGAACCAAATTCAACAAACTTACTGACAACAATTTAAGAAGTTATTGTTCAAATGTTCATTTGCTTGTGAAAATTTCGTNAAAATTAAAAAAAAAGTGAATGGACCATTTAGCTATTCCACAAAATAATCTGGATCGAAGGATATTTTCATACATTTTTAATTCGAAAGGTTCGTTGGAGCGGCGCTAGAGCTTCTATCGTGCACATACCATTGTGCACATTCCACAATTCGTCAGATTTCTACAAAATGTATAAAACTATCGCTCGATCCAGACTCTTTTGTAGAATAGCTAAGGTCCATTAACAGAGTCAATGAATGTACTCATAGAGGCAATGTGATGCTTAAAATACTGCATAATACAGAAATACACATTCATATTTCATTACGAAACATTTTAATAAAACGTATATATTTTACAACAAAGCGTGATTTGTACCCTGGGTGCCAGAGTCTCTTAGGAAAAAGGAGGAAAGAAAGAAAGAAAGGAAAGCGTTTTTCCTTTCCTTTCCTTTTTTTATTTTTTTAAATCTATTTTTTAAGGCTCTGGAACCCAAGGGTATGTGACTTGATATATAATTGAATACTGCGTGCATTGAAAGCCAAATACATAGTGGCATTTACGATATACCCGTTAAACGAAATATTGAATTCTCCCCTTAATGAAATAAAATTGAAACCCACATTGATAATACTGAGACGTAAGAATGGACACAAAATACTTTGAGCTACCTTTACTTAGATTGCTTACAAGATTCTTAGTTTTCGCTCCTCCACCAGACTTGATTAGCCTGAGTGCAGACTCGACTGATTCTGTGAAGAGAAGTGAGGACCTCACTTCTCTTCAGGGAATCAGTCGAGTCTGCACGCAGGCTAGACTTGATATGCTCCGCTCAACTGAGGGTGTTTGGCGATTGAGTTGAATTAAGGTGGTAGGGAATATTAGCTGAACCTGGGACGAGTGTTATCAACCTTTAGCTACACTATTTAGCCTGGAGTTAGTGAGGCTCTGATGGGGCTTTTGGGGAGCAAGGAGTATAACTTAAAAAGGGCTGGAAGCAAGGGAGCACAACTATAAAAGCTGGAACTAGGAACTAGGAACTAGGGAGCAGGAAGAATAAAAATCTTCGGCGAAAAAGAAAAACCTGGGAAATCAAGTTCAATTTTGAAGGGAGCATGCTGCTTTTTACGAGGGATAAAGGGAGCAACGACTCCCATATCTGAGCCTCGTTAGTTAAAATATCTTGTTTTAGTTACCTGAGAAATCATCGCAACAAAGTTCTCACCACTAAAATTAGTTTAAACTATGTTGGTATTTCTTTGTGGAATCTCATACATTTCCAATATTTTTTTATCATCTTATATGTTATTTGTTGGTACGTGATCTTGAATCATACTACGAAATCGCAAGGATCTATTACTAAATCAGCTTTTAAACCATCATCTACGCAATAAGGAAGTTATGATACAAAAACAAAAACAATGATGGCATAGTTAAAAAAGACAGTTTGTGTTTTTACAAATATCCAAAGTCGTGTAAATAGAGCGCAAAGGAGCTTTGGGGAGATTAACCTAGACTTATACATCGTCGTCGTTTCGCTGTTGCCTGAACTGATATACCGCTACAACTACGACTCATGATCTTACTGTCAGTTGAGACGACCACCTCGTGGCCTAAGCTATCTCATCAAAAATTCCGATGCTAAAATGCCTCAAAATTTGAGGTTCCAGGACTTGAACATAGAAACACTAGTTAGTAGAACGTAAAAGAATCTTTCCTTGATCCAGAAAGTTTAAATACTTGAACTTTTCTGCAATAATCTTCCTGTTTAGAGGCAAATTAGATCCGGTAAATCTGCTCGAAGCTGCGAGAGTCGACGTCTGTCGGCATTGTTGTCATGGCAACTTGATCAACCAACCAGAGCGCGTTATTTGAGTGCTATTCGACCATATTTGGCTCTCGACCTCTCTCTGATTGGTGATACACAAAAGTGTCTCGGCTGACCACCTCAATGAACAGTTAGATCACAAGACTAAGATTAACCAAAATGGTAATGAATTTGCTAGCAGCGGACCATTCTAGTTTAATGTAAAAATTAATGAGTTACTTAATTAAAAAAAGTGTGCTATATTGTTGAAAATATCTATTAAAGTTGTGTTAGTGAATTTTTATAGTTATTGAAGGGAGCTTATGATTAATCTTCTACAAAAGCTACAAATATATATAGTTACATATGCGCCCCCCTCCCAATAAAATCACTCCCTCCCTTCAAACTGGTACTCCAGTATTACCCGGTGGTGTTGCAATATTGCCCGGTTTAATTCTCTTCAATTCCATGTACTCTTCTAGTTGCCCTGGTAACTCTGCGAGGACATCTTTGGCTAGCCTCTCTCCGCTGGTAGCATTGTATTGCCCGTCTCGACCAAGGTAGTCTCGGAATGGAACAAACTATGATATAGTGGAAACAGACACATGTTAATAAACAGAGGGCATAATTTCTTCACTCAATCGGAATCAGTCAAAGTTCTAATAATCGTTTCAGGAAAACATCAGGGAAGAGAGAAGGGCAGACACAAATAAAGAAGTAGAGGCTGCCACAAGAGAGCACAGGATGACAACGGAATATATGGGATAAAGAGAGCCACAGAAGCAGGCAAAAGGAGAGTATGGAAGAAAATAGGGGAAAGAATAGAGAAAAGAGAAGGTTAACGGAAAACAAAGGTGACCATAAGGGGGCAAACGGGGGCAAAGGAGTAAAATTGGGGACAAAAGAGACCAGAGATGGCCAAACGAGAACAGAGGAGAACAGAAGATAAAAAAGGATAAGAATAGAGAGGGACAAATAAGACCTGATTTGACCAGAAAAGGATAGACAGGGGTAAAGACGAACAAAGGCGTCAGTGGGTGACAAACGAGAACAGAGGAGAACAGAAGAGAAAAAAAGGATAAGAATAGAGAGGGGCAAATAAGACCTGATTTGACCAGAAAAGGATAGACAGGGGTAAAGACGAACAAAGGCGTCAGTCGGTGACAAACGAGAACAGAGGAGAACACGGAGAAATGGAGGGGTGTGAGAGCAAACAGGACGAAACAGGATAGGTGGGACATAAATAGACGAGGATAAAGAAGAACAGAAAAAACGGTGGAAGACACACGGGAGCAGAAGGGGGTTGCAAAGGGGAACAGAGGTGGGCAAAGGTGTGATTCAGAGAAGGAAAATAGAGGTTTACTTCTAATTCTCACCTGCACAATATCTCGTTCTGCTTTTCTTCCATTGAACGAAAGTCTGACGTCATCTCCATCTAGTTCTTCCATTGCTTTGTAAAATAGAAAACAGGAATGAGTAAAACGGGAAAGAAAACGAAACACAACAGTTCATATTTGTTAGTTTGATCTTTGATATCCAACTTGACTAAAGTCTTCTTAGGTTTTTGCAAATGCTTAGAGTCTGGCTAAAATGCAGTCGTCCCAACTGACTTATGAGGGACGACTGCACTTTAGCGGACCAGCTTTATGTCATATTTCTCGGGAACGTGTTTGAAAAAATACCCTACTAACCCTAACTAAACCCTACCTTACCTTAAATAGCCCTAACTTACCCTAAAACCCCTTTTCCAAAACCTAACCCTGACCCAAACCCTTACCCCATGACACATAACTTGCCAATATTGAAAGCTAAAGTGCAGACTAGCCAGTTATTTAATCAATTATTAATCAGTCATTAATCGCTAAACATTAATCATTAATCGTTAATCAGTCAATTATAAGTTGAGAAAATATCACCAACTAGTCTTCACACTAAGTTAAATTTAAGTCCAAAAAAATTTGGAAAAAAGTTCTATTATGTTCTAAAAACATTTCGGCAAATTTGAATGAATCCAACTATAATCAGGTTACTCAGAATTAATCTAAACACAAAGAGAGAGCAGCTTTCACCATACTTTATTTCAAATTTATCTACTAAAGTTTGTTTTGGATATCAGGCACCTACCATCAAATTCGGCTGGTCCTACACCAACGATAATCAGCGACATAGGCAAAAACGAAGCCTGTTCGAAATAAATAAGATAATATCATGAAAAGAGCTGCCACAAAGAAAACTAAGCTTATGCCAAATGAAATTAAAATATCGGGCTGCTTCACTTCCCTGAGCATGCAACGCATTTTGGTAAAGAGTTCCTCGCCAGCATCTTTAGACAAAAAGTCTATTTAAAAATGTTTAAATTATCTTGAAAGCATCACAGTGAAACAATAATCATAAAATGGCACACAAACCTTAACAATGGCCTCTTTTGTTCTTTCCATATCCGTAATAATTCCATCGGTGATTATCAATAACACATAATAGCTGCGAAAAGAAAATGTTTTATTCCCACCTTTCTTTCAAAAGAACGCTTCATCTCGAGAGCTGGATGAAAGTGAACGGTCCATTTTTTACTATTTTTCAGCATATCGAGGAGTATAATTTTTGGCAAATTCCTGATTCCAGAGAGAAATAACCCACCTAAAATTATGAGAAAATCTCAAAGATTAAATCGAGCCCTCATTGAGATGAAGGATTCAAAAGTTTGAAAATTGGCTGCATGATTATTGTTCCATGGTTTTTCAAACAGTGGAGACATTTTTTTATTCACCCAGTAGAACCACAGAGGGTCCAGGCGTATCCCCTAGCGAATACCCTAGTTTTCGTTTCTTTGCTTCCCTGTGATCCGGATTATGAAAACAACACCTGTGTAATTTGAGATTGGGTTACGTCATCGTTGCGGTCGAGCTTTTGTTGTTATAGTACTTATCTCTTACTGTAACAACAACAGCTCGACCGCAACGATGACGTAACCCAATCTCGAATTACACAGGCGTTTGTTTTCATAATCCGGATCACAGGGAAGCAAAGGAACGAAAACTAGGGTACTCACTAGGGGATACGCCTGGACCCCCTGTGGTAGAACACTTACTTTGAGCAATGATTATGGTCTGTCTTTGCACTTTGTTCCGCAATACTAAAGATAAATTGAAACAGGATTAGATTTGTTTGAACACAACATTCTCATTTCTTAAAAAATTCCATTTTCTTCTAAATTCATCCGGACTCGCTCAAAATACAAGATTCAGTTATTTTTAGGTGCTGATCACTTGAACGAGGGCTGGTCTATCATGCTGACTGCATAGTGGCTCGTTTCTTAGGATAGAATTAAAGGGGATAACCTTTAAGTTAAGTTAAAATAAGTTAAAAGATGAGATCTCATAGGTCTATAAAATAACGTATTGTATTTGATAATCCAGCAAGTGGGCAAAGAAAACAAAGCCAAAGAAAACAATAGAGTGTTTTGGTTTTTCTTTATCCTATTTATAGACGGGCGCCTTATAGCTCAGGTCATTCACTTTAAGCTCTGTGCGTCTGTTTCGGTAGCCAGTATGAAAAGGGTATCAGACATAAAAGTACGTTTCCTTCCTTAACTTGTCTGGCTTTTTCCTCAGCTTACAATTTAAAGTCTGTCTCAAATTAGATTAATTTGCGATAACGCAAAATTACTTATGCAAAACACCTCAACTGATGTTATTCGCGGGCATTTTCACGTGGCATCCTATTTGAGACAGACTATAGTTACATTATCCAGTTAGTTGTGCTCACGTGACTTAGAATCAAGCCAATTCGTTCAGACGACATGTCACGTGACTTTATCAATCAATTCACACTCAAAATTAGATTTGGGACAATTGCAAAACATAGCATCGCCATAGGATTTTGAAAGTGTCTCGTTTGTTTATCGAAAAAGATCAATTCTAAAAGCTTGAAAGCTGTTTAAAGCATTCCAAAACTTTAGCGGGTAGATAGGCGAATGTCTAAAAGGAAGATTGACTTTAAAGAAGCGATGAGCAACTTACAACTTGAGAAGTTTGTGGCACTGTTTACAAAACTGTCGTCGAAAAGGCAAGTTTCTTACAGCTTTCTTGGACTAAATGTATGTTTGACTTTCAAGAACAGAATGTTCGTTTAATTATTTCATCTGTTTAGCTCTAACTGACAATTGCTACCTATCCTCTCTTCTCACTATCACAAAAGGGAGAATATAAGAGAGATTTTATGCAACTTCTTGCAAATTTCCTATAGAAACCTATAGAAACTGTCTGCAGATTTACCCCAAAGCAAGATGGCGTCGTGCTTTCAACACTTCTGTGACGTCGTGCCGTCTGGATGAATTCTAATCAAACTTTGTTACATGTACATACACTGGGTTACATACAGCTGCTTTTGAGTTACTCTGTGTAGTTACTTGAGACCAAAAATATTAAAATAAAATACCTTGCAGTGTTGTTGATAACTGGTGCAAAATTTGTTGGACCTGGAATAAGAAAAATTGTCAGTTCAGATTTTCAATTCTTTCCTCAAGACCAGTGAAATAGGAAGATGTATAAGATTTAAGAAGCTATCAAAAGTCTACTTTAAAGAATGACAGAATGACAAAAATGACAAAAATTCATCTGGCTGCAAGACCTCACTGTATCTACTCAGATCAACAAGGACAGATTTTGTAACACAATAGCAACAGTTGCTTTGGATTGACACCGCAATTCAAAGCGATTAGCGATTTTAGACAAAAGAAATTCTCTCAACCAGTAATTCAAAACAAACAAAGCCGCAAAAGTTGCTGTGAAACCCAGGCAGCTAGCTTGCTCGTTGTGCATTCCAGAAATGGTTTTTAAGAGAAGACATGAGCATATATCGAAAGAAGAAGGATATATCTAAACATCTGCCTCGGACTTTCTTTTTATTTTGCTCAGAAGCTGAGAAGTAAGTGTTTTAATTACACCCAAAAAATACGAGAAATGAATCGCCTACCAATCGGGTTCTGAACCAAACAAATAAAATGCCCGAGGCAGACGTTTAGATATATCCTTCTTCTTTCGATATTTACTCATGACTTCTGTTAAAAACCACCTTTGGCGTGCGCAAGGCGACATTTTGCCCGACTGGTTTCACAGCAACTTCTGCGGCTCTGTTTGTTTTGAATTACTGGTTGAGAGAATTTCTTTTTTCTACAATCGCTAATCGCTTTGAATTGCGGTGTCAATCCAAAGCAACTGTTGCTTTAGTGTTACAAAATCTGTCCTTGTTACTCAGATCTGCAAAAATGCTTACCATAGAGAGCGCAATTATTTACGCAGTTGTAGTATGCGGCAACGACACCATCGACCCCTGGGCAATTTGGATTTGTGGGCATGAAATTCTGCAAACGAGAAAATACAAATGTTAAGGCAAGTGGTTGTCCAATTAAAATAAATTGGCCATAAAACGTGTAAATCTATGTCAATAATAGAATTCTTAACTCAGAGAAAGTAGCGAAAGCGTGATTCTTTCTTTTTTGCTGCCTATTTTTCCCGTTTTATTTGCCTTCAGAAGCCGAGAAATTACATAAAACATATATAAGATTTGTAATGCTTAAGCCTGGTTTCCATATGATCGTTTGTGTCGTTTTTGTCGCTCCCGTCGCTGAAAAAACGTACCAGCGACCGTAGCGACAAGAACGATTTGATGGAAACAATCACTTTTTTCTGCCAGCGATCGTAGCGACGCGAGCAACACCTTGTCGCTGAGATAGAAAAATGTCTATCTCAGCGACGTGAGCGACTGCCAGCGATCGACATTTTTTAATGGAAACCACTTTTCAAAAAGTCAGCGATCCCAGCGCCATTCGAAACCATTCGATCGCTCCTGTCGTTCGCGTCGTTCGTGTCACTGAAAAATATAGCAGCGACGGGAACGATGGAAACCAGGCTTTACTTTTCAGCTTCTGAATAAAATAAAAAAAATTTAGGCAGCGCATGCTCAGATACATCCTCCTTCTTTCGATAAATGCTCATTTCTTCTCTTAAAAACCCCATTTTGCATGAGCAGCGACTAAGAAACCCCATTTTGAATGAGCAGCGACTAAGAAACCCCATTTTGAATGAGCAGCGACTAAGAAACCCTATTTTGCATGAGCAGCGACTAAGAAACCCTATTTTGCATGAGCAGCGACTAAGAAACCCTATTTTGCATGAGCAGCGACTAAGAAACCCTATTTTGCATGAGCAGCGACTAAGAAACCCTATTTTGCATGAGCAGCGACTAAGAAACACTATTTAGCATGAGCAGCGACTAAGAAACCCTATTNGCGACTAAGAAACCCTATTTTGCAGGAGCAGCGACTAAGAACCCTATTTTGCATGAGCAGCGACTAAGAAACCCATTTTGCATGAGCAGCGACTAAGAAACCCTATTTTGCATGAGCAGCGACTAAGAAACCCTATTTTGCATGAGCAGCGACTAAGAAACCCTATTTTGCATGAGCAGCGACTAAGAAACCCTATTTTGCATGAGCAGCGACTAAGAAACCCCATTTTGCACCTATGTTTCACGGCAACTTTTGCGGTCTGCTATGTTTACATCCATGGCCTGATTACTCAGCCGCTGAATTCCCTTTGTTGAAATCCCAAATCTGTGATCCCAGCGTTTGGCGCTAAAAAACCGCACCTCCACCCTCACCTCTTTGTACAGTCATGTCAATCAAAGACAATTCATGTCATTGTTACAAAATCTGCCCTTTTTCTTTGGGATAACTTTTTCTGATCGCCAGGGATCAAAAGTGTTAGAATGTGTATATATTTTATCAAATGGCCTAAGTGTTGCAAGGACTTCTGCAAGCATTTTATATTGAGATTCATCAATAGAATATTAAATAGACAGAAATACCAACCAATGCAAATTGATGTTGAACTTGCGGTGACTGTGAAAGAATTTTGGCTCCAAATCCGAAGGCTGGAAATAATTTGTCACTGAAAAATAAGATCAAAAATAATAGTCTCCAAGGCACACAAACTTGATATCTTAAAGAACCCAAATACTTTCTCAATATATTTTTTATTTGGTAGTCATACATTTTATCAAAATAATGCCAAAAAGTGGTTCACCCAGTGATATGTGTTTAGAATTTTCCTCTAATCAATACCAAGAACAGAAAACTGAGATATTCCAGCAGAGGCGACGCTAAAGAAAATTATTAGGGGGATGCAGACCCCGAATTTGCCGAGTAAACGGGCGTTTCTTGCGTTTGATTGTTGAAAATGATGCAAATTGGCCAAATTTGGCGACAAATTTGCCGAAAAACTAAAAGTTAGGGGGTTGCGGTACCCTCCCCCCGCACACCCCATTTGATTACACCCATGTATTCCAGTAAATTGCAGGTCTTTGTCTAATTCTACGTAATTATGGAATAAAGTATACTTCTTGCTTATTTTTATTTGTACATTAAATTTTATCCACGAAGAATTTGGCGTCAATTGTCGCCTAGTGGCTGAACATCCCCTATTACATAAAATGAAAAGCAATACAACTTACGAATCATAATCCTCGATGATTCTACCAACTGAATTTAATGCCTGCACGTATTGATTTGGTGAATATGGGTTTACGTAATGGAGAGATGAAGGATTGCTCGGCGCTCCTGGTAAAGATAAAATAATAAATGATACAGGGAAGGTAATAAAAAAGTCAAACATACCAAGATGGCGAAGACAATGATTGACTGATAGATTGGTTGATTAATCGACTGATTCAATCATTTATTCTTCAGTGATTGAGTGACATACTTAAAATCAACAACAGCCCAAATATCACATAGCTACAAAGACACGAATGATCGACAACTGAGAATAGTAAAATTCAGGAATACAAGGGAGTTAGATTCGAATGACCAAACTGAAAGCGATTAGGCCAAGTTCAGTTGAAATGTTGCTCAAAGACAATAAAAAGAATAGACAAAACAAGAATACAACAACAATTAAAAAAAGGTAAATAAATATTTAATCAAAGCATGGCATGGGTGTCCTGACATCCTTGGTTAAATAGTTATGGCAAGGAGAAAATATCGTGTTTCAAAGTGACAAGATCAGACAAATTGTGTGAAGATGAAAATTACAGAACGTACCGTTTGATGCCGTGAAATCAATCGCCACAACGAAACACAGTTCTGTCCTGCACGAAATAAATCATTTAAATTAAAAAACAAGAAAAAATATTTTGCAAATCAAGAAAGCAAGTCAGAATTGAAAAGTTGACTTTACTTAACAGAGTCAAATAAATTTCGTTAAATCTCAAATTTATCATTTCTCACCCTCCTCTGATATATTCCAGGAAGGAATGCTTAACTTCAATTTTGCAGTCAAGGACGTCAATCTGTAGAAAGGTTGAGTTAAAGAAATTTAGCATTGCTTGAAATCAAGTTATCATATTGAGGCCTGCACTTTCTTTTGAATTCAGGCAAATAGGGACTATAGTATTTAATGTAAAATTCTATGCCAAGCATTTGCCTGGAAAGATTTTGCAAAGAGATATTTGGAAATTAAAAACAGACAGTTATCATTCCAAATCTTGTTTAAATTCTACGAGCTGTAAGAGCATGACAAAACTTACTACTTTTATAGAAACCGCACAAAAATGTTCACAAAATTACTAACCAAACCAGAATTTTTGTAACTTTTCTTCTTTGCTTTGTATTTTGGGTTTATCAGCTGTAAAACAACAAATTAGAACTTCTTTAAACTTATCAGAAGGTTTTAAGCTCAAATAAAACATAAGCGGGAATGTCTCAACGGTAGCGCGCTTGACTACCAACCTGAGGGGTGGTGGTTCGAGTCCCTGCCCTGCCGAACCTGCTACGTAGAGTGAGGAGAGTCGCCAACTCTCTGTAATTCCAGGCTAAAGGAATCGCGAGGTGTGGTCACATCGAGAGGAAGGACCAGGACACTGCTCGATAAGCTTAGCTTCTCAGTGTCCTAAAACTACCTTCGGATGCTAGGTAGCAATATAGAAAAAAAAAAAAAATAAAAATAAAAAAAAAAAGTAACACTATTGATGAAAATTATATATTAAATGTCATCGGCAAACATTCTTGGAAGTCAAGTTGGCAAACACTTTCTACATACGGTTTCAAATACTTTGAAAATTTAAGCACCCTATGCAGTTCTTTCTTCGACCAACGTTAATATTTTGTTCTAACTTCTAAAGTGTCAGTGAGCACTTCAGTATTTCATTTAATTTTCTAATTCATGATACATTTCTAATATTTCAATAAATCCAATCATTCATGTGCAAATTAGGTATGAATACAGTACTTCGTAAATGGAAAATAAAATATCACCTCGTATGATGATCTTCCAGATCTGAATGATTTTAAATCCCTGAGACATGTTTGAAATTCTCCAATCAAAGAATGGCTATAAAAGAAGAGGAAATTGATGAATAACACAAGAATCGATAAAAAATGTTTATTTATATTCTCATGAAATTTACATAAACAGACATAAAGCTACAAGACTCACAAAGAGTATGGAAATACATAGCAACCCTGTGGCCATTTAAAATGAACATAGAAACTTAGATAACTGCAAAAACGATTTTACAAATAAACGAGAAAGAAAATTCTACAAGTTTTCATTATAGATTATTTATTCAAAACGTTTAGAGGCCTGGATAGTAAATGGCTGTAAGAATTTTTGCATTTGAATCAAGCGATAACTGTTCATGGCCAGATTGTGAGATAAGATGGTTATAAGAAATTGATAGAAAATGAAAGGAAAGGACAAGTGCTGATCTTGCAAGTAAATAAAGTTGGTGTAGCCTAAAGTTAGCGTGAAGAATGATATTGCGTATCTTTAGGTCTGACATTTGTCATGGCAAATCGTCAATTGGGATCCGAAAGAGAAGAATCAAAAATAGAATAAAATTCATTTGAAATTAGCCTATCAGAGAAAGCAACAACCGAACAGTCATTAAATGAACTGCTGAATGAAAGGATTTAAAAGTGAAAATGAATGAGTGAATAAATGAACGAGCGACGGAGTAAGTAGGACAGCAAATTAATCATCAAAGAAATAGAAAGAAATTGTAAAAAATTACCTTCCATTGCTATTCCAATCAAAGCACTCAAATTTTAACGTCCTATAAAGACAAAAAACCATCATGAAACTTGCTGCCCATTTCGATCGTTTCTTGATTCATGATCATGATTCACGATTCATGATTCAAAAGAAACAAATTAATCATAAGTAAAGTGTAAGAAATAAAGATTTTCGGCTAGTCTGCACTTTAGCGGACCAGCTCTCAATATCGGCAAGTAATGTGTCATGGGGTAAGGGTTAGGGTCGGGGTTAGGTTTTGGAAAAGGGGTTTTTAGGGTAAGTTAGGATTAGTTAGGGTAAGGTAGGGTTAGTAAGGGTTAGTTAGGGTAAGGTAGGGTTTAGTTAGGGACTAGGGTTAGTAGGGTATTTGGTCAAATACGTTCCCGAGAGATATGACATAAAGCTGGTCCGCTAAAGTGCAGTCGTCCCAGATTTTCTGCTGACGATCTTCACCTGTTAAATCATTGTCAAAAATAATGTATTTTTAGAAAACATATCAATATTCTCGCTTTAAAACAATTTTCCGATCTACTGAAAAAATTTTGAATTTTTACCTATCATAGTCTCCATTGCAAAGAGTTCTCGCAGGAAGTTTGAACGGCAGCCAAACTGGTTTCAACGTAGTCTTTTTCACTTCTGTTCGATGAACAACAGAATAACTGCAAAAAAGCAAAGGTAGATGAAAAAATTACACAGAAATCAAAGAAATCAAATTTCCAAGCCGGACTGAAAGAGGCAAAAGGGCATAGGCCCCCATATTCAAGACGACAGCGGCCTTCGAGGAAGCTAGCAAAAGAGGCATCAATCAACTCATACAGACGACATGTCACGTAACTTGATCAATTCGCGCTCAAAAATCAGACTTAGGGTAAATGAAGCCATTACAAAGTATAGCGTCGCACTAAGATTTTGAGAGTGTCTCGTTTATTTATCGCAATAAATAAATTCAAAAAGCTTGGAGGCTGCTCAAATTATTCAAAAACTTTAGCAGATAGATAGGCGAATGTCTAAAAGGAAGGTTGACTTTGAAGAAGCGACGAGCAACTCACAGCCGACAGAGTTTGTGCTGCTAACTACGAAATTATCGACGCAAAGGCAAGTTTTTCACAGGTTTCTTGGCCTAAATTTTTGTTTTGCTTTTAAAAACAGCATGTTCGTGTGTTTATTTCATAGGTTTAGGTCTGACTGACAATTGCTACCTATCCTTTCCCTACTCACTATCGCAAGGTAGAATAGAGGAGCAATTGCATGCAACTTTTTGCAAATTTCCTATAGATTCCTATAGAAATTTTCTGAACATTTACCCCAAAACAAGATGGCGTCGTGTTTTCAACGCTGATGTGACGTCATGCCGTCTGTATCAATAGTTTTGCTCCTTTCAGGAGATACTGTTTATTCTGGTTAAGTTTTCTTCTACGCTCCTTTTAAATTTACTTTAAATTATTAATATCCTATCTTACCCGGCATCGTCCTGTAGAGTCGTATAGTTGTATAGTAATGAAATGTAGAGTAAGTTGTAACCTGTATTGTACGTTTTATCTGAATATAAAAAACCTTACCTGTTATCTTCGTTGCATCTTGATATCGTCAGAAATGGATCTGATTTCCCGAAGAAATCTTTTTTGTCAAGTTTACGACCACAGAATTGCAATGTTACAACATCCTACGAGATGAAGATAAACAAAGTGTTATGATACCAGACATGAACTTGATTTCCTACTTACTTCACTTCATAACTATACTCGGTGTTCTGTAGGGTACGTTTATTGCAGAGGACAGCTTATTGTGCCTCTTCTGGTTGGATTTGCCCTTTCCGGAACAAGTTGTCCTTTTCTTTCAAGATGACTTGTGCAAATTCATTTTCTGGTGAAGCATGTACAGTAGAAGATATATGATGGGTTTGGTGGTGGTTCTTGAATGAATACGAAATCACTTAATACATTTTTTCAAATTAATTAACGCTACGAGAAAGCTGAAAGCAATTCAAAATATAGTTAATATCAAATCATAACTTACTTTGCAAGAACTAACTTCCTCGGCAGTAACTAGAAAAAAGAAGAAGAAAAATTCAGTTGTATTCTAGAAACCAAAATATTCAATGTTTCACTGTCACTCGAGAAATCTAACCGAAATGGATTTAATCTTAAAAATCGGCCTATTTTGACCTTCCTCTTATGTACTGGAGACGAATTGCACCCTACGATATCAGGCTGGAGGTGATCTGAGTGAGGGTCTTTCTTGTCTTAAAGAGCTCCAGCTTTTCTACGAATATTTAGAATGGTAAGAACTCACAAGAATTGTAGAATGTAAATAACTGAGCAAGACGGTCATGGAATTACATTTCAACTTTTCACAACTACCTGACTGCATGGGTTGCCATGGCATTTCAAACATGACTTTTTTCAATGGTTAATATGACGTATAAAAATACTACAAAATAATATTTAAGAAAGGCCATGTACGTACTTATTATAGAGCCACATTTCGCAAACTTTGGGTTACTGTATGGATAGAAAAGATCAGAAATTGTTTTCTCGTGAAATTGAAGACATCATTGAAAATAGCAATAGTATATACATCATTCGTTTTTCAGTTCATTTAAATTCGAAAAATAAAATACAATAGTTTCTAATTAAGAATAAAAGAAACTAATCTGTTAAAATAATTATATAACTACACAATTTCAACTTGACTTGCAATTCTAATTTCAAGCTATATATAATATTGATATGAATTTTGCTGAATTTTTGTTCACAAATATACGAAATTTTTAAAAAGGCTACAGTTTTGCAAAAAATATAAATTTAATGAATTAGCATGGCAAAATTATGTATATATCAATAACCAAAGAATGATAACCAATGAAAATTTAGCCACAAACTAAAATCCATCTGCACCGACCCTTTTAAAGACCCTGTGCTTCCCAAGATCCTTCACGGTCTCACAGTGACTTTCATACTGTATGAAAGTCGTTTTGGCCTAGCAATCATGAAACTGTATTGTCTTCTCAATCTTCAAACGAACCTTGTTATGGCATCGCTTTTGAACTGAAACAACAGACATTCTTGAAAATAATTTGAAGGATTAGGAAGCTTTTGTTCCCAGCAGCTTGTTATGTTTCCACTTTTGTGTGTTAAAATATGTTGTTTAGGGCCATATGATGTTTTGATGGTTCGTGCACATGCATAGGATCATGGGTAGACTTGCACCAAGTCTATTTCATGAAGTCCGTCTGAGCGATCCCTTTCCCATAGTTTCCGGATCCGCTAATCCAACATTCCGTAAAGGATCTAAGGAATGTTGGAATGGCGGATCCAGGAACGATGGGAAAGGGATCGGTCAGACGGTCTTCATGAAATAGACTTGGGGCAAGTCTAGATCATGGGAGGCACACAGTCTTCTATTGAGCAAGAGACAAAATTTTTCCCTGCGCTCACAGTTGCATTATTCAGAACATACAATCAAGTGGTGATAAAATCAAATATTTTTGGAAAATCATGAAATTAAACCCGAAGCAACTGATGTTGTACTTACGTGTACCTTAACTTTGATTGATATCTGCCACCATTTTCACCAAGAATTGCACCAAGATTTAACTCAGCAAATCCAATAAAATCCTTGAAAAATAAAAACAAATAGTTAGTTTGGTTTACATCACGGTAACCTTGTAAACCTAGCTTCTGTATATGTATAGTGTACAGTTGAAGAGGGCACAACTATTCAAAGAAAGCAGGCATCTGTATATGTGTATACATATTAATTGATTTTGTGCAAATGCTGTACCAAAGTTGTATTGGCACAGTGTAAATGGGGTCTTGGAGTTTGTTGTTTGTTGAGTAAGGTTTCTTGGGCCATTATGCACATACAAAATTGTTCTTACCTGTTTGCTGAGCTTTTTAGAAGCAGAATCAATATCATATCTGGAAAAAGAATATAAAATGTTTTCTATAACATATCTGAATTATTTCCGTCAAGTACCAACTGCCTGTTGACAATCTGATGTAAACAAAAGCAAATTTGCAAAACTCAATTGGGGCGAAATTTCAACCAAGGTGGAGTATCTCATGTAAAGGCCCTCTTAGTGAAATATACATTTCACTACCCCATGTTTTATTCTATGACATATCGGTACAATGTACAACAACAACAACAACAACAACAACAACAACAACAACAACAACAACAACAACAACAACATTTACGGAGAGAATTTAAAGAGGAAAAATTTATATCTGACACTTACACTTCAAATCTGAGTTTTTGGATTTCTTCAAAATAATAATCCATTACAAACGATTTTGCAAAATCTGGATTCAAATTGTCCATTATGACTTCTGTCCTTCCATACTAAAACAAAAAATCAAGGAGTTTAGCATCAAGGTAAACAAAAGAACAGAATTTAAACAGATATGTTGATAGCTGCTAATTTCTGAACAGACAAATAATAGTTGAGTTGCTTGATATCTCTACATAGCATATAAATTTCCAAGGATAATATTCCTTGAAGTTTGCAGAGACTGATTCACCATAAAAAGCAGGGCTAATAAAATACAACTTTCTCTATTGAAACAAAGCAACTATTTTCACTTCTACTGTGGATTTTACATTGCCCAACAGGGAAGACAGTCACTCAGACAAAACTTGCAAATAGAGAATATAGCTTTATGAAATAAAACAGAATAAACTGGTCTAGCAAAATTTTATAAAAGAATTTAATTAATTAACACTGTGCAAGAATTCTACCTACCTCTTTCCAGTTTTTCTTTATTTTATCAAAGACATACAAAACAGCCACTGAAACGAAAGAAGAAAAAATTAATTCATTTTCAGCCAATACAGAAATTGTCTTCCTTGCTCCTTAGTTTTCTTTACTGTTAAATCATCATCAAACAACAACACTTTAAAAGCAACTTAAATTGTCCCAAAAAAGTACTCCTGTTTGTCCTGTTTGAAAAATCACCAAAATTCGATTACATGGCCGATCTTTAAATTTCTTTTTTTGGCAAGTAGATCAAAGACCAAATTATTTTCTCAGGTATAGCTGATTGTGTGATTGATTTTAAAATTAGCAAATTTAGCTCTTTTTAAGGCTGCCTGGTTTTGAAGCATACTGCAAAAGCACTGATGATTACCAAGATTAATTGCTTTTTTGTATATTAAGCTTCTAGTTTGGTCATAAATGTCAGAAAGAAACACAACATATCTCAGTAGACTTGAAGGATGATGAAAAATCTCAAAATAATGGCTCTAAGGCAAAATTTACAATATTGCTTAAAGAGTATAGCTCAGAATAAGATTTTTCAACCTGTCATTTTATACCCTTTAAAGGGCCCTGGTCAACATCTATGCCTTGCGCCCTTTTTTCTTCCTTGTTTCCCTGTGATTAAGAGTTTCTGCCAGGCAGAAAAGATGGCGTATAGCTACTCAATACAGTAATCAAGCAAGGATTTCTTGAGATTTCTATGGCTGGGAGAATCAAACCAGCAAATAGCAACAGTTTTTATAAACTGTTTTAACCCATCAGGGTATCGTAGTTTCTTATTTTTCTAAATTGCCCTATGTAGTTTCTTTAAACGGTGATATCTTCGGTGATCTAAATGTTTTCTCATTTCTCATAACCGAGGTTAAATCTAATCATTAAACATCACCAACAGGGACTTGAAGAAAAAAATTCACAAAAAGATGAGCGACCCCAATGGGATTCGAACTTGGGTTATTTGCGTGAAAGGAGCAGGTGCATGCCACTTCGCCAACTGGCTGTTGCTTAATGCTCAGCGAGAGGAGTTGCAGTCGTACAGATTGCAGCTGAAGAACGCAAAGGATGATGGTTGACCAGGGCCTTTTCAGTAATGAAAACAAACATTTTATCATATTTAAATATATTTGGATTATTGACAAATGAGCTCAAAAACAAAATTTTATGATAGGTTTGATAATTGAGTTTTAGTGATTGTTTAAACGGGAGTACTTTTTGGGACAACCGGTATATATTTCTTGTAAAATGAAAAAAATTAAACATTCAATAAAAACATTTTCAAAGATAAACTTACAAGGATCTGATTTTGAAAATGTATCCATATCAAGAAGATCCCTGAAATAGAAAGTTAAAAGAAATGATTTGACGCAAACCACACATAGTTGTAAAAATAAAGTGAAAATTGTTCCTTTCATAAAAAAGAATCCTATGGCAGCATACGAAATGCCATCTTAACATCTTTGGAAAAGAATTCCCTTTTGCAAATGCTTTTGATAATTCAATTTTTTTGCAAACTTTAGTGCTTTTACGATTTAAAAATCTTCAGTGCAAAAGTCTATACTTAATACTGTTTAAATGGAAAATTTAGCTGTTAGAAATCAGCAACCTTTGGAATATGTCCAAAACAAACAATGTATACATTGAATGAAAATAGCGACTTGCCCAATTTTGCCATGTTTTGTAATGTGCTTGGGGACTCTTCTTTTTTGTCACCACAGGGCAACAAGCCAAGTTTAAAGCTCTCTAAATATTCAAAAAAAATCTCTATGCATTGCATACAGCAAATATGTACACCAGACTGCATTTCCTGCTGTGCGCGGGGAAGATCTTACAACTTCAGACTTACTTCAGACTTAGGAGGAAGATCTTACAGACTAGAGTCTATTGTTTATTTATTGTTCTCAAATGCGCACTTCCCCGCTGAAGAAGCTGCGAGTGCAGTCTGGTATGTACATCAGAATATCAATTTTCAAAGTTTGACAACTAGTTTAAGACTTGTCACTGTTTACCTGCATGATATATGGAGCTCTACTTGAGCCAAAGGAGTTGAGGCAGCGTTCTGTGCAGCATATTGTTGCTGTTGTTGCTGATAGGCTTGTGGTGGGTATACACCAGGGGGCTGTTGTCCTGCATATGGTGGGGGTGGGGAATTCCCAACTGGATAAGGAGGATATGGAGNCGTCTTTTTTGTTACCACAGGGCAACAAGCCCAGTTTAAAGCTCTCTAAATATTCAAAAAATTCTCTATGCATTGCATACAGCAAATATGTACACCAGACTGCATTTCCTGCTGTGCGCGGGGAAGATCTTACAACTTCAGACTTACTTCAGACTTAGGAGGAAGATCTTACAGACTAGAGTCTATTGTTTATTTATTGTTCTCAAATGCGCACTTCCCCGCTGAAGAAGCTGCGAGTGCAGTCTGGTATGTACATCAGAATATCAATTTTCAAAGTTTGACAACTAGTTTAAGACTTGTCCCTGTTTACCTGCATGATATATGGAGCTCTACTTGAGCCAAAGGAGTTGAGGCAGCGTTCTGTGCAGCATATTGTTGCTGTTGTTGCTGATAGGCTTGTGGTGGGTATACACCAGGGGGCTGTTGTCCTGCATATGGTGGGGGTGGGGAATTCCCAACTGGATAAGGAGGATATGGAGCACTCATTCTTTATCCTCGTCTTCATGAAAAAGAAAACAGTTGTATACATAAGAAATAGGATGAAGACTGACTTGATGATCAGACCAAAAAACATGGCAGATGTCAATGAGCTCAGGTGGGGAAGACTTTTAGAAATTTTCAAAAACAATTATAATGCGTTTAGATGTGCAATATGTTCCCTAAAGAAGTTAAAAGGTTGGAAATTGTGTTAACTGTGCACAAAGTGCAGACCAACAAAATTTTGCGCACCAAAATTATGGCCATTTTTGTGCACCAAATTTAAGAGCAAAATGAAAAGAGGGGTTCAATCCAAATGTCTCGACAATGAATCATGGAGATCTTGTGTCCTTATAGCAATTTTTAGTTTCATCACAACAAAATGTGCACCAATATACGATTGTGCTAAAGATGGTAACAGGAAATTTTTTACCGTGATCCTATGTGTCTGAAAGAATTTCAAGTAATTTGATTGGTCGATTTCTCATGGAATGCAAAAGATCACAATAAAAAGAATTCCCTGACGTAATCTTTAGCGCAATCCTCCATTGTCATGCATTAATCAAAATTCTCATTCATTATGAACACCATTCTTCTTACAATTCATGAACACAAATTTTTTATAAGAAACCGCTTGTAAGAAACTCAACAGATTGCCAAAAAATTAAGAAACTCCTGTACTGGGAAAATATAACTTAACAAACTATATATTTATTTTAATAAAAGAAATCCTTAGCATATATTTATTTCACTTGTTTCCTGTGCATCACCTTACTCGGAAGGTACTTCAGTAATGTCTGAAGATTGGAAAGGCTTCAAAAATTTCGTAAACATGAAGATTGTTATGGAACTTGTAAGAAACTTGTAAGAAACTTTGCGTACTCAATATCTGCTAATTTTAAGAAACTTTCTTTCAGTACTAGCTCAAATTCTTAGTTTCTTCACACCCCCAGTCTGCAGAGTATGGCAGTTCTTGATGAGATCTCGCGTGTGCAGACCTACGCAGCATTGGCGTGTCGGTGTGCAGGGCCTCTGGTTTCTTTGTTTTAAAAGTTGAGAACAAAAGATCTCGTTCAAAATCGGTGTGCACACAAAAATTTAGCAAAAAATCTTGTGCGTGCTGCCACACTCTGCAGGACGGGTTCAACACACACCATCTTCTTACAAATTTGTGGATTTGACACACACAGGACACAGAGACAGGCAAAGTGATACTGAAACTAAACACTGTGTGTATTTCATATTATAGTATTTCAAATTGCAGTACGAAGGACGACGAACATTATACTACTGAAGTATTGTATTTCACATCTGTTTTACATCTTGCTGTTTACATGACATCGTGCAACCATTTTGGCCTAAGTCGAAAAAGGGCGGGGGGTATACAGATAGGTAAGGGGTCGTCCAAAAATCCACTCGTGATCAGTTAGCGGCATTTGGCCGCTAAGGGGGGAGGGGGTTTCATCAAAATCCGTTAAGCGATCATGGTTGGAACTTAAGGAATTACATGTGTTATCTAAAATGAAGACTTTGAAAATTGTATACGGAAACTGGTGAGAATTGATTTGTAGCGATGTTTTGCCACCGTACCTTATGATGTCCCGTCGTTTTCCTATGAATGAGCGGTCAACCGTTTTTAGGCCAATATATGAGTACAGCATGCAATATAGGTAAGTCCGCTAAGGAGGGGGGGGGAGGGGGGTCGAAAAGTTAGCGGCCAAATGCCGCTAACTNCCGCTATGAAAACATCGCGGCTACTGTAATCCTAAAAACCGCAACCTATGACCACAACATTTTCGAAAGAGCATTCCAAACGTCTCCTACCGCCCATGGTCTTCCTAGGGATCGTGCTTCGGGAAGGATGCTGATTTTGTAGAAATTCCTTCAGTTTCCTTTTGAACGTGGTAATCATGGAACTCATCTAATTTGCAATGAGATTTCGTTCCACGTCTTTGCACAGGTTCTGCCTTGGGATGTATAGATGTTAGATATTTGAGATCTGGTGATAAGTCTCCCTCTTAAGTTATCCGGGCAGAAAAGAAAGGTAACGTTCATGATATTCCTCTATAAGTAAACTTATTATTCTAATTACCAAAAGTAAAAGTCAAATACACGGAAGGAATACTTTTCTATTATTTTGGCACAATTTTGAATTTTTATTTATTCCGGTATCCATTCCATTCTATTCCAAAATTCCACATTCCATTCCAAATTCCTCATTCCAAAAGAAAGATTTGGTTTTGAAAAGAAAGATTTGGTTTTGGGTTTTGGTTTTTCAAAAGAAAGATTTGGTTTTGAAAAGTAAAATTTGGTTTTGAAAAGAAGGAATTGGTTTTGGTTTTTGAAAAGAAAGTTTTGGTTTTGGAAGAAAGAATTGGTTTTGAAAAGAGAGAATTGGCTTTGAAAAGAAAGAATTGGTTTCAAAAAGAAAGTTTTGGTTTTGAAAAGAAAGATTTGGTTTTTGAAAAAGAATTTTGGTTTTTAAGAAAGAATTTTGGTTTTTAAGAAAGAATGTTGGTTTCTGGAAAAAGAATTTTGGTTTTTAAGAAAGAATTTTGGTTTGCACTTGTGGGCCACCGTAGCTAACTGATCACAAGTGGATTTTTGGACGACCCCTAAGGTAAGGCCTAATTGCATTGTAACTGCGCTGCCGAGCTTCTGCAAAAACTTGCCGCCAGAATAATCCCTTTGCAACCTTCAGAATGGTTTTAGTTAGGGTCAGTAATTAATATAATACCTGTTAATTTTGCCAGTAGCTTTATCTTGTTTTATCTTCTTGCTATTTTCGCTCTTTCTTTTCGTTCAGACATCAAAGCTGTGCGTTGATCTCGGCCTAGCCCTTATAAATAGTGGTTACGTTGTTGTTGTTGTTATTGTTGTTGTTGCTCTTGTTGTTGTACAGAAATTTTCCGCATTCTTTTGTGGTCAGGTTTTCACCAGTAGTTTTCATTCAAATTTTTCAAGATTTTTTCTGGAATTTCACAACGTAAATTTGTAAATTTACAGGCAAAAGTTGATTGTTTTGGATAGAAGGGCCTTTCAAAAATTAAGCAAGAACAAATTGCAAGATAGAATAGGAAATCACAAACGAACGTCATTCTTGTAATGAAAATCATTAGTAATGTAAAATAAAATGTTTTTTTCTGAACATTTTTATCTGGCCCTGCGGGTGGAGGTGGCCAAAATCGACGACGAGTACACGTATTTTTTTATAAGAAACCGCTTATAAGAAACTCAGCACTCAGATCGCTGAAAAATTAAGAAACTCCAGTACTGGGAAAAAATTAGTTAAGAAACTATTTATTTTAAACTATTTATTTAAGAAACAACTTTCCAACGCCATTTCCGCAAATGGCTTATACAAAAATACAACTAAAATAAAAACTTTCTTTCTAACAAACAAACAAACAAACAACAAACAAACAAATAAAAACCATTCTCCGAATTCAATCAAGTATCAATTAAATATATACAAACACCGTGCCTCCTCTCCCAACCTTTCCCCCCTTTCCTTTTACTATCTTATGTAGTTTATAGTTTTTCACAATTTCAAATTCATGATCTTAGTTCATATCATACTATTCTCTTATATTCATTGTATTGATAATCGCATCGTCGTATATACATTAGTTAATTAATTAATTTGGAAGCTACAAAGGACACTGGGCTCGAAAACCGTTTCGGTTCCTCCACAGTGCCCTTGGCATCTCTTAATGTTGTTTAAATTGTACTTAATCTCTTTGTTGTATCCTTTAACATTTATATTATAGTTGAACCTTGTAAACATTGCTGAATATAAAATGAATTTGAATTTGAATTTGAATTNAAGTTGGACAAAATTCAAAAAATTTGCTAATTAGGCCAAAATGGCGGCCAAAATGACGTCATAATAAAAAAATGCTGACGTCATCAAATTCCAGAAATTCCGGTATCAAATTAAAGCCCTTTGTTTGCTGATTCGTTTGATATATAATACTTCATAATTTGATCAAATCTTGCCCTTGAAATCATCAAAAACAATGATTTTTCTGTTACCTGCTTCCAATTATGGGCATGTCACGTGACCTGTGAGGTCTATTGTTCAAATTTGTTTTCATCAAAATGTAGCTAATAGATAATTAATAAAAGTCAGGGAGGTTGGGGGACATAGCTGATGTCGTTGACAAACGCGGAAAGAAAAACCTCGAGGGGGGGTGGATTCCACCCCCCCCATATGGATTAGGGTTAAAAGATGCCCTGCCTTTGCACATACTCGTCCTCAATGTTGGGCATCTTCACCCTAACGACAACGGTGTGTATAGATTTAATCGTCACATTCTTTGGATAATTTGATAATTTGTATGGAGGAGGTTTGGGGGAAAGTCGCGAAAAATTTCTAGGACACACCTTATTATTTTTCATGAATAATGAGCAGTTCTAAATATTCCTTAGGATGGCTCCTGGTTGCCATGCAATTTGCTATCCTTCTATCACTGTTGCTATGAACGTTGCAAGAAATCAAAAAAGTAGGACAAAGTTATACTTCCAGAGCGACAAGTAGCATTTTAGTCAGCGTAGTATTTTATTCAAAGTGTGTCTGCCCTGTAGCCAGGTTGTCTTGCCAGAAGCCCCAGAACTTGAAAGTTTGAAACATGCATGATTGTGGTCAAATAGGATGAGATGAGATAAGATACAAATCATCAGACAACATCTGATTCATCAAATTTCTGCTCAAAGCTCTGACGATACTTGCCATGGTTTTTTGTCATGACTGTCGATAATTTACAGACTCCAATACCAGGCGTAAGGCCCTGGCGCTAAACTCCATTCTCAAATCGTGAAATGTTTTCCTGGATATGACGCCTGCTTCTCAGTGGCGTCTCGAAATCCCTTCCCCAGTGCGTCACTCTTTGATTAGCAATGAGTCATCTCGTATTTCTTGTTGCATGTGAGTGAAAACGGCTCCTGCTGAAAAGCAGAACACGGAATTAAACGAACGGAATGAGGAACGAAACCAGTTCCTCAAATACAGTTTGCAAGGACATTGAAGAAATGTGAAACGACATGCACATATAAAAACTGAGTACATAACGCTGTTTCGAAATTCAGAAAGTCGTTTAGCATTTTTGCATTATCCATAAGATTCCATCCCCTGTCTCGTTCCTCGTTCCATTCTGTGTTCCGCATTTCAGCAGGAGCGGTGTGCCTATGCCTCTAAACAAAATGGCAGCGAACCAAGCATGCTTTCAAATGAATGCTAACATAATTAGCGTTGTGTTTAGCCACGGGATGTCATTTCCTTTCTTTTTCAGTAAAGGGTGGGTGCATTTCAATATGCCAATGTGATTATCTAGCCCTACAAACCAGCAAAAATATCTCATTCAAACATTTCAATGCTTGACTTAAATCTTATACATTATTTACGTTGATAGTCAAGTCACAAAGGAATTTTGTCTTAATCTCCGTAAGGAAAAACAACATAGCAGAACGTGAATTTTCGAATTTTCGTGGAGTGTGCACAACTTTGATTTGATTTGATACAATTGCAGGTGAGTTGTTCAACATCCATGATGCAGCTGTAAGTTAATGTCTATTTTCATCAAATATTTTTGTGATTTGCTGAACTGAATAACTTACAAGATGATTCAACACTCCACTGGCCTACTTACTGCTTGCACACTGCTTTGATTTATGGCTCCATGCTATGCAACAATTTGTCATTTGTGAGAATTTCTTGCGTTTTTGGGGAATTTCGTAACACTGGCCAATTTGGTCCTCTTTGCATACATTACAGCGAAGTGACAAAATGGAATCGGGTCAAGTTTGTGGAACGCTTTTCTGGGAACAGGCCAGGGTTTTTCTGGGGTTCCTGGGAAAATGGAAACAAGAAAGCAACGGGGCATCCTGAAAAGGGGGAAGGAGCAGAAGGAGCAATGAAAATAGATTATTCACCAAGAAGAAGGACAAAGGAAGGAGACACTGAAAACGAGACATTTCAGCTTTCCATAGAGAATCCTCAATTCAATATATCGAGGGGACATCAGCCTCGTGAGGGAACATCAGCCTCGTGAGGGAATGACGGAACATAGAACCCTCAGGCCATGAGTAGATCTTATAGCTTAAACGAGCAACTTTACATATCGGTTTCGTGCTATCTCTTCCTTACACGCCTATGATCTCTTCCGAGGGCCAAATCACTTCTCAAAATAGTGTACGTGATTTTTGTGATTTTATAATCATGTGATTTTTTTCTGTGATTTTCTTGTGATTTTGTGTGTGATTTTTTGTGATTTTTTTGTGATTCTGTGATATTTTTGTGATTTTTTGTGAGTTTTTGTGTGATTTTGGTGTGATTTTTGTGTGATTTCAATGAAGGTCTACGAAAAAAAATCAGTGATTTGCCCCTCGATCTCTTCAACACGTAATTTTGAGAACCAAATTTTTCTGGTTGAAAGGAATTCACAGAGTTTTTACAGCTCTGTGCTAAAGATTAGTAAGCTTAATCACATATATTTTCGTGTATCATGCGTAAATCTCCAAATTAACTTGAGTAGGTTTTTAGCATGTCACATAATTTGCATCAGTCATCAGAGATCACGTTGTGGCTGTTAGCTTTCTGTTCGTGTAAATTCCAGATTTGTATCTTAATTAAATGTCTTAAAAGGTTGCATCCAGATGGGTATTTTAAGAATGTCTTCGCAGTACAGTGGAGGGTGCCAAGTACAGTGGAGGGTGCCCAGTAGTGGAGGGCTATCATTGCACAATGATAATATCATTAAACCATGCCTCTCTGTCTAGAAAAGACACAATGAAAATATTCTTTGAATTTCCTAGAATAAATGCTACTAAATGAAACAAGTTTCTTAAAATAATTTTTCTTCAGTACCTAAGTTTCTTAAATTTTTGGTAATCTGAGAGCTGAGTTTCTTGATCAGGAGTTTCTTATGAAAAAATACGTGTAGCTCAGGCCAAAGTTATCATTCATAAATCAGATTTAAGTCTACAGTCAATCCAACTGTGGTCGTTATTTTCACAGGCAACACATAGGAATGCACAAATTGATTGATTTATGTTCCAAGCGAATGAAAGATGTTAATTTAAGGTGAGTTATTATCGTTATCACAAATCTTTAACTTTAATACCAAAACCTTAAACTTTAGTGCCAAAGTCTCGAACCTTCAACCATTTGGCTGACAGAGTTAACAGGTTTGCAGATGTGCCCCGGCCATGCCCCTTGGGAGTCAAAGATCGGGGTGTCCAATGTGGAGGGGGAAAGCAAAAAGGGGCATTATTTTGGTCACACCATTTTCGCTTCACCCAGTAAATATAGCAGGAAAGTCCCTTTCCTTGCGAAGTTTTTAAAGTTATTCAAAACTTTGCTTTTATTGCATGGCAGCAAAGACCAACTTGGTTCCGAGGGCCAGTTTCCTACGTTAATGCTGGATTCAGCAGCCTCCTTTTGGGTCATGGGAACGAGGTTGAGCGAAGACAGCAAACATTAGAGAGGGAACAGTTTATTTTGGAAAAGTAAGCTTACCATTATGCTTAGCAAAAGTATGGATTCTGCTGTCTATGTATATATGGATGCCTCTCTTCTCTGCATAACCCCTATTATACGAGATTCAAAACGCTGGTCTCAGACTCTTTTTCGAAATGACACTCGATTTCGAAATGACACTCGACACACGAAATTAGCACGAGTTTAGACCAACATTTACCCGACCCGAATATGCCAGATTATTGGAGCTTCTAGGCCTCCCTTCCTCCCTGAACCATAGCCTGCACAAAGACTGCCGGCAGGCTTCCACCCCATAGCGCGTAGAGGCCTATGGATACTAACGTGCATCACATTCATTTGACTGCGTTATTATTTCTTCTTTGCTTCGCCTTAGATTTTAGCCCGAGAACTTCAGCCTATTTATATTACAACTGTTTACTCTTGACATAATTTTAAAGAAATAATTCAAATAAATACGTATCGAAGGCAATTTCTTCAAACTTGATGTGCTTCTAATTCTCTATTTTGGGAGGAGAACTTAGTTCAGGCAGTTGCTGAGCAGTGCAGGTTTAGTTGCTTCGCAGATAAGACTACAGTTGACAAATAACTGATTGGTTAGAATGGGCGTCGCAGTGACATGAAGCTGTAAAAAGTGGATAACTGTCGAGTCGAAGAAATAGATTTTGCAAGTCTCCAGGATTTCGTCTTTATCTTCAAGAAGAAGAACGCTGCGCTTATTTGAAATTAGCCAATCAGAGAGCTAGGAAAGTTAGAAGTGATATTTGGGGAACATTTCTTTATTTGGAAAATGGAATAACAACGGAATGTCTAAATTAGAGGACAGAGGAAACAGAGCTTCACCCCTCCACGCTCATCTGCAGTGTCCTTCATTTTTTCATTTTCTACTGCACTTGCGCAGCAATAAAATAAAGAAATTAATAGAATAAAAGAGCCTGGCTCCCTGCCTCACCTTGACCGCGTTCGCGTGAGAGTACTGGACGCCACGGAAGTGATTTGTTATTTTGGACCTCTTCCGTGGAGCCCAGTCCCATAGTCGAAAATGACGTCAGGGAACAAGGCTGAGAATAACATAAAAAACGATGCGGAGGAGCGTGCACCCTCCCTGAACAGCCAACAGGGATTGCTTATCCCTCTCCTTCAGTCTGCATTGAGCTGAGAAACTATTTTCATTTCGGATTTATTAGTGGGTTGGACACCACTGTGTCTTTATCAATCGATTTGAAAAGGGAGTTTGTGCGAGCTGCGATAAAAGAAATGTTTTCTAATCTCCTTTGATTTCAGTTTTGTTCACGTTGACAATTCCATGCCCACGAAATAATCATTTGTACGAACACATTATCCTTCGCATTATCGAGTAGTTGCAAGATGCGAACGAATGAGTTCAGAGTCGGTCGGTCAAGTCGGACGAACCGAAAAGCAAATATCACTGCAGGGTTCTAAATGATTCTATCAATAGATTGACACATTAGTGTAGAAGATTTAGAACATCAGCCGTTGTAAGGCTAAGAAATTAAATGCTTGATCGATGCAAGACAAATTGAATTTTCATGATACAAAGTTGATGCATTTGAATTCACGTGCACACAGAGAGAAGAGGAGTGTTGATAACTCGTTGATAACATCAGCTCTCGAGCTTGTAAATTGCGCGAAAATAGAGGTAAAGGAGCACATGTGTGGAGTTATCAATCAAGTTATTTGATGTATGTTCGCGAGTCACGTGTACATACACACCACAAGGAAAGGAGTGTTGATAAGACGAGCTAAAAAAATAAATGGTAAAGGGTCAGATGTGTAGAATTATCGATTGTGCTAAATCATCAGCTTTTCATCATCACAAGGACGAGAGAAATAACATGTTTGATTGATACAAACTTGGCGTATTCACTTCGCATGCACACACTGCAGTGTTGATAAGATCAGCCCTTGTAAACTGCACGAAAATTTACGCTGCAGAATCACATGTGTCAAGCAAACGAATCGTACAATGAAGCATGCGATGTTTATCGATTTGATGTAAATAGAGGAGAACAAGAGGATTGAGAGTTTTTACATGCAGGATTATCTTGGTTGACTCGACAAAAAGAGGGTACAAAGGAAGAGAAAGAAACAGACAGCAAAACTGTGATTACCCAACGAAGTCAACAAAACATCCTCAGTTTAGGAGAGGAGTTGGTAAATATTACAAGACATTGTTGATCATTTGAAACATTGCAATAGCATTTCAAGATTGAGAATATTTGGATTTGATAAGATAATCAGCTCAGTGGATCTTTTCAGTTTAAAGCAAAGCAACGATCGTACGAAGAAACAACGTCTAACCAAAAAGTTGTTGTTATCAAAATTGAGGTGAAAATCAACCAAGGTAATTCTTGGACTTAGCTTTGTTATTCTTTACTTTTCTTAAAGAAACTAGGATCAGCCCTTGGTACTAAAAGTTTCTTTATTTGCCATAGAAATTCTACGTTTTAGTACTAAAAGTTTCTTAAAGAACTATTATCCACGACTGCAAATCCTCGACATTGGGAATAATGTTTGGCAAAAAGAGTTCTCTGTTGGGCTCAAAACATCGAATTGCCGTGAATGCTACTCAAGAATAAAGTTTCAGCGTTATCGTTGCTATAATATCCTTGAGTTGAGCTTTTAAAATTTTCTGAGTGATTCTCAAACATAGTACTAGGTTTTCTTAAAGTTTTGGCGATCACTGTTCTTGTTTCTTACAAACGATTTTTTTTAAACGTGTATTTGTTGGTACCAAAATCGAGCTGAAAATCAACTTGCTGAACATGGCTCTGTCGAACTAACTTTATTGTTCTCAAAATTGAGCTGAAAACCACGCAAAGACTTTTGCTGAGTCGTTGTTATCATCAAAATCGAGGTGAAAATCGAGAAAAGTCATGTTAACAAAATTTACCTGCCTGCTGTCTACACAGAATTAAAAATGAATGCATTTTATGATTTGGATGTGGAGATATCCTGCTGTATTCGCATTCAACATTTGCAGGTGAGGTCTGATTAAGTCTAGAGTCGCTCAAAAAGATTCTGTTGAAGCAGCACGTTGAATCAACGAGTCAGGTTTTGGAGCGGTCGATCGAGTCACGCATCTGTGCTAACTTAACAAACAAAGTCAAGCTTATATTGCGAGCTAAATGCTTCAAAGTTTTGAGCTGCATGCTTGCATAACCTTATTTGGAAGTGAGGTCTGATTAAGTATAGATTCACTGAAAAAGATTCTGTTCAAACTCCACGTTGAATCGATGAGTCAGGTTTTGGAGCGGTCGATCGAGTCACCACACATCTGTGCTAACAGCCCGTACATTTGTAGCCTGGTGAAAAGCCTGGAGAGTCTGGAAAGCTTGAAAAATCCTAGGCTTCTCAGCCTCTTAAGCTGACCGGCCCACTAGCCTCTTGACTGGAAAGCCTGGAATTAACCAAAAATTATTTATAGCCGAGGCTAGAAAGCCCTTCCAATAGCTATGGTCAAGTTTCGCCCCTAGCCGAGGTTCTGGTCACTATGTTCCGTTTTGATTAAGTCTATGAGCACTAAAAAAGATTCTACCAATAGTGCACATTGAATCGGGATGTAAGTATCGGCACATTGAATCGGCATTTTGAATCCTTATCCGTTAAAATATATTCACACGAAGAGTTTTCTGCTAGCCTCGTTATCAAGCTCTAGCCGAGACACGATCCTTATTTGGTACTGTGAAGAAAAAAGCTTGAAGTGTGAATTCAATTTTACGTAACGTTACGTTAAAATTGTACCTTTGTATATCATGAATTTCAAGCATCTTTTCGAAAATGGAGTCGGTTTCTCTTCCAGATTAGCTATCGATCCCACGAGGGTCCCCCATGGGGATCATTTCGCCGTGGGGATATTTCGTAGCAAGGTGTCCTGAGTTCATTTGGGAGTCATTAGCAGAGTGACCCAAATGATTCGACCTTGAGAGATGAAAAGAGGGTCTTGCTCGTCTTGTCGTGGGAGAATCGGAACACGAAACGGACAGCGAAGTAAAGGTTTGAGGTAGAGAGATTTGCTGTATTTTGCAAAAAATTAATTCGTTGCATTTCGAACTGCTCGTCGAAAGAATGATTGCTGTAATTAAATAAAGTTTTCATGGATTTTAAAACATTTTGGTAAGAAATGTTTTGAGAATAATCGTGCAAGTTCTGTTAATTCACTCGTATGAAAAAATACTGCAGAATTGTAAAAATTCTACACTGTGTATTTATCTCAAGGCCCATAAACGAATACCAAATAACAGCAAATGGTCTTGATCCGGAATATCTATCCAAGCTGTTTATAAAGAACGCAGCGCAATATAAACTGAGTCTGAGAAACACCGAAACTGACTTGCGTGTTCCACTTTTCAAAACGTCAAAAGGGCAGAAGTCTAGTTCATTTCGTGGACCTAAGCTTTGGAACAAATTAAGCTTGGATGTCAAACATGCACCCTCTCTTCCTACCTTCAAGAAAAAGGCTAAACGAGCCATTGCAGAGGGTGTGATTTCACTTTTCTTTTGATTTAATTTTCGTAAAATTTTGTTATGGACATTTTTAGTTTTTATATTGCTATTCAACTTAAGTTAGCAACATTTGTAAATTAGGTTTTTACTTTGTAGTCTTTTTTGCACGGCCCCCTGTAAAGCAGTCCCCACGGGACTGACGGGGCTACCGTGGTTAAATAATATAAAATGAAANCAGATGCAGGTGTAGCAATCCCTTTTGATTCAAAACAAAGATTCTATTTTCCCCAAAAAGATTAAAAATCGCGTAGGAATATTCCTGAAAACAATTTTTTGGATTATGAAATAAGTAAAGTTTCTCGACTGGTGACCAAGTGGCAAGCAAAGGGATTTCCTGTTAATTTTGCAAGCCACTTGAAGTGGCTTGCAAAATTAACAGGAAATCCCTTTGCTATCATAATCCCTTACAAGATTAAGCTCTTAAGCGTGTTTTGCTGCAAACAAAATTTCATTACGAATTCATATACAAATTCTAAACTTTATTATAATGACAAGAAGGTTGATAGGAAAATAGGAGATTGGCACGATCCAAGGTTGCCATTGCGAAAGTTTAACCTATTATTTTCTTGGATTAGCTGACCTTCCAATTTCTCAAAATTAGCTCAGACAGATAATTCAGCTTCTTAGACATGCAAATTTACAATGATTTCTGCTGCGATAATTTAGTAAACTATTAGTTGTAGCTGCTAGATGGCCAAATGGCAAGCTGCCCTGCCGTCTGTGCAGAAGGTTCTCGGTTCTCGGTTTCCTTTCGTTTCTCGTTTCTCCTTCGCAGCGTCCTCGTCACGATTTACGCCCCCGCAGAAGTTATAATGTTTTATTGAGCGCTGATAGACCACAGAATAGACTTGGAGCAAGTCTAAGTCCAAACAGCTGCAGCCTGGGGAAGTTACAACAGCTACCCTGTTCTGGCTTCCTCGGCGTACGGGGGAGGGGAGGGGGTTTAAGGTCCTTGACATTAGGTGCTAGTTTCAGGATTTTATCTAACGTGCAGTGATAAACTAGACTTATGACCTTTCGTCCCTTGTTTCCCTGCGTTCTTTGACTTGAAAGAGCACATGGAAACAAGGGACGAAAGGTCATAAGTCTAGTGATAAACCGTATTAGACCTTTTAGCTATTCTACTAAAGAGTCTGGATCGAGCGATATTTTTATACATTTTTATACAAACAGACGAATTTTCGAATGTGCACAATAGTAATAGAAGCCATAACGCCACTCGAACTCGAACCTTTCGAATACAAATTTATAACAATATCGTTCGATCCACACTATTTCTTAGAATAGCTCAAAGGCCTATTGTGCAGTAATAAATCAAGAATCATGCACTGATAAAATTTCCTTAAAATAAACCCTGGATGGTTCTGGGTTCAAGTCCAAATAACTGAAGCCTACCCTACCCTATACATGCTGCCTTCTTCGGCGTAAGATCCCTGGCATTAGGTACTGGGTTGGTCTACTCTCATTTGGTAATGACCCATTGAGGTAGGGGATCTTCCAGCAGACGATAAACTTAAAAGGGTTATCATATTGGGTGATGTGACAAACAGTTTAATTTGCTGTTCCCTGTTATGTTTTCCCAAAGTAGGGTGCATACCTTGGAGAACCTTCTGTGTTCCATCCATGTTTGATATCTGCACACAACATGCCAAAGAAGTGAGAGTTAAGTTCCAGGCCTCCATATTCCCAAAAAATACGGCTATGATTTTCCTACACAGTTGCAATTCCATATCTCGAGCTCTCAAGGGCGACAGATCGTCTGACGTTAGCGGTATGGAGTAGTTCTAGTTAAAAAATGTGCGAGTTACCAAGGCGCAACTGCATTTCAAAATCCATATCTCGAACTCTCAAGGGCGACAAACAATCGTCTGAGGTATGGAGTAGTTCTAGTTAAAAAATGTGCGAGTTACCAAGGCGCAACTTGCATTTCAAAAGCATGGGTTGTCCTACCTCCTAAGAACGTAGCTGACGTTGCTCAACGACGTAAGAAAATGCTGTAATTGGACCCATGAAATGGAGCTATTTGCCTGTCCCTCTGCGGAAAAAAAGAAACATTGCAAAACAAATCATACTGAAAAATGTACCAAATCAAACGATGAAATTCTTTGGAAACCAAGAATTATGAAAATACTCCAAGCCGCTACAGTAATGGCTAATTCTCCCATTTTACGGCTTGTAAATGAATTAATAAACAACATTGCATGCTGGAATCGGCTTAGGCCGCTAATCTCTAGAGAAACAGGTTTCCAATGATTTTTCCCAATCACAGTTAAAAGCGTAATCCGTCAAGTAAGGAGATAAAAAAATGAGATAAAACTCAGCATGGTTAGCCAAACCATGGCCAAACCTACCAGCTCGTTTTAGAATTCAGTCGGATCGCGTCGAAGGAATCCTTTGAAGTAAAAGAATTATGAATGAATCCCTTCAACGAAAATGGTAGCTCGTTTCAGAGCTGATTTCAGAAGTCGGTTGGTCGGTCGGGTCGAAGGACATGAAATGGAGGCTGAATAGAGAAACAAGGAAATTCCTCCTCGTAGAATAGAAGTAGACTTACGACGTGATTCCTTGTATTCGTTCAATATTTTTAATCTGACCATCCAATTCAATGAGCGATACTAAGACTTATTTAATGAGTCTAAAATAGAAGTAGAAAAGTAGGAGCTGCGGCCAATTTTACTGCTCTACGTTCTTGGGCTTGCGGAACGTTTCTCTACCAAGCGTTTCAGGAGTGCCCTACTTTAATCTTAAAGTGCCATTTCCTTTACACAAAAAACTTGATTTTCTTTGAGGTCTCTGATTGGCTAATTTCAAATTAGTGCGCGCATGCATACATTCTCGTTGGATTCTCGTTTCGTTTCTTCTTGAGGCCCTTGTTATGAAATAAGCGTATGGGCAGCCTGTGTCCTGTACTAAGAGGAAATTAGTGACACTGGACAGAGGGAAAGATCTACTGGGAAGCTCACTGATTTAATAACCTTCCATACACCCTAAAACATGCGGGAGAGCCTTTCTTCAAGCAAGGACGGTTGTTATGAAATAAGCGTATGGGCAACCTGTGTCTTATACTAAGAGGAAATTAGTTTTTATCAAATGACACTGGACAGAGAGAAAGATTTACTGGGAAGCTCACTGTCTTGACAACCTTCCATTTGCCCTCAAAACAAGCGGGAAGCGGGAGAGCCTTTCTTCAAGCAAGGACCCTTGTTATGAAATAACCATATGGGCAGCCTGTGTCTTATACTAAGAGGAAATTAGTTTTTATCAGATGACACGGAACATTTGAAGATCTGTTGGGAAGCTCACTGTTCGGATTTAAAAGATTTACAATTTTCCTTATCTACTTTCAATAATTTATTATTATTGTTAATCTTCTTTTAAATTCATAATTTATATTAAGCGTTTTAATTCCATGTAGATGATNGCGGGAGAGCCTTTCTTCAAGCAAGGACCCTTGTTATGAAATAACCATATGGGCAGCCTGTGTCTTATACTAAGAGGAAATTAGTTTTTATCAAATGACACTGGACAGAGAGAAAGATTTACTGGGAAGCTCACTGTCTTGACAACCTTCCATTTGCCCTCAAAACAAGCGGGAAGCGGGAGAGCCTTTCTTCAAGCAAGGACCCTTGTTATGAAATAACCATATGGGCAGCCTGTGTCTTATACTAAGAGGAAATTAGTTTTTATCAGATGACACGGAACATTTGAAGATCTGTTGGGAAGCTCACTGTTCGGATTTAAAAGATTTACAATTTTCCTTATCTACTTTCAATAATTTATTATTATTGTTAATCTTCTTTTAAATTCATAATTTATATTAAGCGTTTTAATTCCATGTAGATGATGGAATTTTCTCCATTTCAGAGCTGCTGTATTTGACCCTGAGCGTGGAATTTCGATTAGTGTGGAGCTAAGACTAGATAACACGTCTGCTTCCGAAATCTTCAACTTTTAAAATTGATGGATCATAAGATATATCAACTAATTCGTTCGTTAGTGCTGATAGCAGGACCGTAATCAGGGAAAGGGCCTGGGGTAGCAGGGGCAACCGCCCCCTAAAAATCCTTTCCATTAATGTGAGGCTAGTACAAGATTTTACGTCTGCTTCCGAAATCTTCAACTTTTAAAATTGATGGATCATAAGATGTATCAACTAATTCGTTCGTTGGTGTTGATAGCAGGACCGTAATCAGGGAAAGGGGCTGGGGTAGCAGGGGCAACCGCCCCCTAAAAATCCTTTCCATTAATGTGAGGCTAGTACAAGATGTTACGTCTGCTTCCGAAATCTTCAACTTTTAAAATTGATGGATCATAAGATNTTCTTTTAAATTCATAATTTATATTAAGCGTTTTAATTCCATGTAGATGATTGAATTTTCTCCATTTCAGAGCTGCTGTATTTGACCCTGAGCGTGGAATTTCGATTAGTGTGGAGCTAAGACTAGATAACACGTCTGCTTCCGAAATCTTCAACTTTTAAAATTGATGGATCATAAGATATATCAACTAATTCGTTCGTTAGTGTTGATAGCAGGACCGTAATCAGGGAAAGAGCCTGGGGTAGCAGGGGCAACCGCCCCCTAAAAATCCTTTCCATTAATGTGAGGCTAGTACAAGATTTTACGTCTGCTTCTGAAATCTTAAACTTTTAAAACTGATGGATCATAAGATATATCAACTGATTCGTTAGTTAGTTTTAAGAAGCAGGACCGTAAGCAGGAAAAGAGCCAGGGGTAGCAGGGGCAACCGCCCCCTAAAAATCCTTTCCATTAATGTGAAGCTAGGACAAGATAACAAGTCTGCTTCTGAAATCTTCAACTTTTAAAACTGATAGATCATAATTCATAAGACGTAGTTAAGAAATTGTTCCTTACGGTTGTACGCAATGGTTGTCCGCAAGGATTCGAGTCATAGTCTGCCGCCTATGGAAGTACAACCACTCATTTCGTAAGCTCTCAAGGCTTCTCTCCTCGGAGAAAATAGGGTAAGGTGCATGTAGGGGTGGTCTGCTCACGATGGGCCACTGGGGACCTTTTAGAAGACGGCAAGCTAAAACAAGGATGGCAGCAACGGTGATCGCCCCTTTAAATTATCAAAGAAAGTAGAAGGTAATCAAGTATCTTTTTTTCACAGAAGCCTAATCCTAAAGGAGCCAGTAGTGGATACTCTTACTCAAACCCTGATGACAAAACAAGCACAATTGCAGGCGTTGCCGTGGCACTGGGTTTGGTTGCTATAGTAGCTGTTATTGTTTTGGTTGTTGTATGCAGTCGGAGAAACAAACGAAAGAGAAACGAGGCTGTAAAGGCCAAAGCGAGGTAAGTTGTCTCTCCGAACTATAATCGTTTATCATACATCAGAACTTTGTAACAAATTACATTATTGACAACAAACAAAGCTAAGAGGCAGCACTTCCTTAACACTATTAACAGCGAATTGTTAATATTATATCTGGGTATGACAAGGAAAACTTGAAGAAACTTGTGGAGCTCAAAGTAGCTTTCTCGTCGCTCAAACTGGAATTACATTATTGACAATGAACAAAGCTAAGAGGCAGCACTTATTTAACACTAGTAACAGCGAATTGTTAATATTATATCTGGGCATGAGAAGGAAAACTTGAAGAAACTTGTGGAGCTCAAGGTAGCTTTCTAGTCGCTCAAACTGGGACTGGAGATAGCTAGTTTCTAGTTCTTACAGTATGAAATAGCGATTTGATCAGCCCCAAAACGTGTCGCAAGAATAAATGGATTAGTAGCCTTTTTCTCAAACACTGGTCGCAGCAGTATGAAATTTTTGACCATAATCAAAAGAAGGCGTTTTTATTTCTTTCGAAGATGTTATTATGCGTTTTTGAAGACAATACAACAATCACCTCTAAAAAATCGTTTAATTTCTTACACTTTGTGATATCTATTTCAAATTCAAATATTTCGAATTCGTTTTTCATTCTATTTGCAGCAAAAATGAAGCGACTGTTGTCACAGTGCCGTTAACGATTGGAAATGGTATGTTTGTAGCTTATTATTCAAATTTCGTTTTGCTCTGCTGTTAGCATTCATGTATACAGTAAAAACAATCAGCAACCGTTTCCAGTTCATGGTGTCATCACCAACATACTGGCAATACAACACGTGCAGGTAGAAGTTACTTTAGATTCAAACGTGGCATTGAAAGTTCTTTAAACATGCTCTAAACATGCTGCTAAATGCTAACTTCAAAAGTCATAGGATAACCCCAAAATATGTTCCATTTGGAACGCTTTTGAAGGAATTTTGCGTGGTATACTCTTCAAATGCCCAATGATGTAATCGTGTGGAAGGTCGGCTAGGGTCGGTGATTTCGGCGAACAAAATCATATTTTACATCACAAGCTTGCAAACCCCCAGTGTCATAGGTATATGGCTCACATCTATCTAGTAAAGCAAAATCATGCTATCTTCCTCATTGATCCAAAAATCAACAACCTCCTGCTCAGCTGAGAACCAATTTAAATTCATAAATTTATTCCCCTCAGTTTCAGATTCATCACGTGACCCAGAGGAAGGCACAACATCCGACACAACAATAGATTCCCCAATCAATGGTCCACCTGTACCGGATGGAAAATTACAAGCGAAACAAAGTCTGAATGGAAACCTTCTTGTCCCTGGGCATGCAACTAATGGGCATGCAACTAATGGGCACAAACGAGTTGGAAAAAAGCACAAAAAGGGTAGAAAGAACAAAGAGAACGGTCGAGCTGAGCAAAAACCATTATTTAATGGAAACACATCAAGTTGTAATGGAAATAATAAGGAAAATGAGACGAGTAGGGGATCTGGTGTGGAGGGTCAATGTTCAAGGGTCAAATCAAATGGAGGGTCAAGGGTCAAGTCAAATGGATCAACGGGACATCACTTAGAACAAGTTGAAGAACAAAATGTATATAGTCAAGTTGAGATTCAAATCATGAGCAAGCTCGCAAGGAACGATGGATCAATTGAATGCGAGGTTTAAAAATGTGACGTCGTCTTAGAAGAAAATGTGCTAGTTGTGTTCTGTACGAGAAATGTTGAGAGCGTTCCAGGACGAAGGAAGCTTTACGATGTAAAGAGTAAACATGAACTATGCAGTAAAGAGATCAGCAACGAACAAATTAGGCCAAAAAACTGCGAAATATCGGTGCTAGATCCAGATATATTATTTTGGCTATGATTTTCGAGAAGAAAATCTGGTTTCTTTATAGGCTTACGTTTCTTTATGCTACTCTCAATCGTGCGAAAATCTTTCAACTATTCTGTAAAAGAGAGTCTGGATCGAGGGACATTTATATTCATTGTGCAGTGCAGGAATTTTTTGAATTTTTTGAAAGTAATGATAGAAGCTCGAAAACTTTGAATCAAATTGAAGAAAAATGGCTCTCGATCCAGACTCTTTGTAGAAATGCTAAGAGGTCTATTCACCCTAAACTGCATGACATTGTACAGACTACTAAAAGTGCTCTTACTTTAACAAAGAAGCGTGACCATATTTGATCCAGTGTCATATCACTGGAGACAAAATAAGACCATCTAGAAACCAGGTCAAAACACAGCCAGCTCTCTACAAGAAGATACCTCTTTAAAGTAATCACTATTCTTGTGTCCTGCTTGACCAATGTCAATGGCATTTCCCTCACCTTGGACACTTCAATAAAGCGGACATAACCTGTTGGTCCCAATGTTGCGCCCCCCCCTTATAGAAAGTTGAATGTATGATAATTTTTTGGCGAAGAACTTGAGAAGTTGTATCAGGATGAACGTCTTTGCAAATCGGTGAATGACAGGAGAAATGGAAAATCTCATTTATCAAGAAAATATAAAAGGCTCAAATCATGTCTTGAATTTGATCAGATTTTAATCTGATTATTAATTCAATCAAATGATAATAAATCCAACTTAAATGTATCTTTTAAATCATAAATCTTATCAGAATTTGCTGACCCCAAATACTCATTCATAAACAAATTATGATTGGATCCCAAAATGTCCGATTAACCTCTCCTAGTATTTTTAAAGGTCAAAAAAGGTTGAAAGAATCTAGCATAGTCAATGATCCTGATTCCCCCAAAAATTAAGAAGACTGTCAGTTTTTAAGGAAAGAAAATTTAGTTGTTTATTTCTGTATCTATTGAGTATTCTTTAAGGGTTTTGTATTAGCGTAATATGATTGTTTAATTTAGGTGATTCGATTGCTTTTCTTTCCTTGTTTTTTCTGCCCTGTTCTATCAATTCCATCATACTGTCTATGAAGAATGAGTAACGAGTAAGGCAGATTTGGCTACAAGTCTCTCAACAAAGTTCAGCAAAGTATATTTGCATAGCACAAAACTTCAATATAGTACCCAATACCGGAACAGAAAAATTAACAGAGTATTTTCTTCTGACATTGGCCACACAGCAAATTAGTAAATGAGAAATTAGAGCAAATTAAAATCAAAAGGTTTTGGATAATAAAAAAGTTCATACAAAATCTCATCCAAGGCTTTTTCTTTGAATTACCACATAAACATAGTCAGCCATAATGGATTCATTATTCGATGCTATTTTGAATTTTCAGTTAAATGACAAAAAAGAAAATTTAACGCAAATTCAAGTTTAGTTAATAAATCGATGTTTAGTAGTACATATATACAGGTGCTGCATCAAACTAGATTACAAATGGTCCTTTAAGAAGATTCAAGTTCCCTTATTTTGCTTTCAAGCAGTTTCTAAGAGAACCATCATAAAAAGGCTTTTTGTACATCTGAGGTGCAAATGGGGTGAAATTAAATTAAGAAAATTGTGCAAATCCATGAGTTGAGACTTTGTTAGAATTTAATTCAAATTATACATTAAATAGAATATAGTAACTGGGAACCTTTGAAACTGCCGACACATTTTCACTTGTAATCTGGAGGCTGCATACATCTTTGATTTGTGTCTCCATTTTCATTGAAATGAATTTCATTGTGATCAACGTCTTTGATATTTTCATCTCCTTTTGGATCCAATGATTGTTGCTTTTTGCAGGTGCCCCCACATGATGCGAATCCTTTGCTATTCTCAGCCTCTTTTTCAGGCCCAGAGAATAGCTTACGGATTTTTCCAACAACCCATTCTCCAGCTAAAAAAGAAAAAGGTTATCTTATGATCATATGCACATCATACAAAAAAGTGATTGATACACAGTAATAATAATGATAATACAAATATTTCAACAGGATTTAAAGCTTCAACAAAATATTGCTGTTTTCAATGCCTGTCCTGCAGTGACGTGTAATTTCAGTGACGTGTGAGTTTGCAAAGGAATTTTAAAATGCTTCATAAATATTCTATATACACCAGACTGCATTTTTTGCTGTTCGCGGAGAATATATCCTCCGAACAATTTTCAAGAAAACAATAGGACCTTTTATCCTTCTATTGTTTTCATCTGCACACTTCTCCATGCAAGAGACAAAGAATGCAGTCTGGTATATACAAAACATTCTCCTACATGTGGCACCAATAAAATTTATGATTTAGCAATGAAAGGGTACAATATAAATTCCAATACTTTTTAGTTCTCTTTATATGATTTTGATATTCTATTCTTTTCATTCAATCCAACTGAGTCTTGGGTATAAAACCTTCTTCACATATATCTAGCTAGTGCAGTCGCCAGTCATATAATAGTTGTTTGCAGGAGGAGGAAACACCAAATGAAAATCTCATCAATTCAAGTCACAAAAATTTAACATGCTAATACTACAGGGACAGTAAGATGAATGCATTTGCAGATATATACCTAGCCCCCTGTAAATAAAAAATAGAGAAACAAAGTAGTCTTTGGCGTAGATAGTATAAGGCCCGCAGCCAAGTGTCGAGTGTGTATGGGCCTAACCAAAGTTGGTGGCCTAAACTCTCCAGGGCCTAACTACTATACGGCCTAAACAAAAGTGCTCATTCTCCGTCTCGTCCGAAAACTTCTGTTCAAAGAACTGCGATTCAAAATGAAAACACAAACTCAACTCACATTTAATTATCAGTCATACCATCTTGAAATCGTTGACTTGAAGCTTGACAACGTTCTTGATAAAAAAACAACTTTTATTTAGCTCGACTGAACTGACTTTCTCGGCTGCAAACATAGGAATATTTCTATGGATGCAAAGTTGCATAAACAAAGCTGCAAAGTTGTTGTTGTTGTAACATGCGTGCGAAAAATTTGCACGCAGGCTGAGTTGTTGCTGATGTTAGCGGTTGTGGCCGCAAAAAAGGCCATTTACTTCAAAATCTTTACAATCTTTACAGACACTAAACCTTGATTGGCTAACAAATTAGACGCACCTCTACGAATTGGGCCAATCATATTGCGTAAAAACCACACCATGTTCTCCGACAAGAGAAATTAACATTTGATTTTTTAACACAGTTTTTCCCAAACATCTCCATGAAAATTAACGTCGAAAAAAGTCGTTCTAAAGGTTCGAGACAGTTCTAAATTTGCAAATCAATCAAAAAAGGCGTCCTCAAAGGTTCTAGATTGTTCAAGATTTGCAGGTCAGCTCAATAGTGGAATCGGTAAACTCTGTACGCCACAGATTTACGCCAAGCCATCCTCTGTGTTACGCCAGAAGAAGATACTATCATTGTAAGTCATGTAATATGACTTTTCAAGCGCAAAAGTTTACGCCAACCATTCTCGGAGTATAAAGAAATACGCCGGCGTAAAAATGACCAAGAGGATGTACGCCACAGAACTGTGGCGTAACGTACGCCGATTCCACTTCTAAGGTAGCCTGCGTGCAGACTTTGTTAGTCACTGGGGAGGAGGGGGAAAGAAAGGAACTACAGTTCGTTTCTTTCCCCTCCTCCCCAGTGACCAACAAAGTCTGCACGCAGGCTAAATCTAAGGTAACTTGTGTTTGTTTAGCGCGTCCATTCAACCTAATTTGAGCTTNGAAAGAAAAACGAAGATTTAAAGTTTAATTAATCTTAATAGATTAAATTTTTGTTAATACGATTAGCTACAGTCCATAACTCAGTAGGGCCACTGGGTACAAAATTTGATATGAAATGTCATAAAAGTGCCATGCTTTTCGAACTGTCATTTCCATAAATGTTTTACTTCTGATTAAAATGAATTGGACCGATCGTTTGTGTTTGTAATGGTCATTATTCCACATAGATTTCATCCCTCTTCGTGCGGTAAGAAACCAGGGTCTTAGGCCATGAATTTTACTACATGCAGTTCCTTGTCTCATGTTTTAGCTTCTTTTTAAAATTTGGTTCTTAGTGAACAAGAAAGTAACTAGAACTGGAACCTCTCGAAGTTATGCATTATCCAACTAGCCTGTGTTCCAGACCCCTTGAAAAGAAAAGAAACTTTCCTTTCTTTTCAAGGGGTCTGGAACACAGGCTATATCCAACATGGAAGAGCCGATTTCTGCGACCAAACAAGAGTGAAGCCAGCAAACTTTGTAACATGTTCCATCTTTGAATCCTTCTCATTGATCTTTCGATTTGTCTGATACCTACAATTCAGAAGCAGAATTATTCAGCTCAGCTCGCTCTGTAATAAATCCAGACCACAACCAACCTCGTTCCCATGTCCCAAAAGGAGGCTACTGAATCCAGCATTGTATTGATGTAGGAAACTGGCCCTCGGAACCAGGTTGGACCACAACTGATTGAGGACAAGACTTTTTAGCTGTGCAACAAGAACAAAGAAGTCTAGAATACGCACAATTTTCTGGCAAGGGGTCAATTTTCGAACTAAAACAATGTAGACCAAAGTTCTTGCACCTTTCGTACAGACAATATTCTAGTGTAAAATTCTGGAGGCCAGGGCCGCATTAAGTTTGTTGGGGACCCTGGGCCAAGAACTGATCGGGGCCCCTTTACCTACACCTATAAAATGTTCTTGTCACTCACATGTATATATCCTGTTCCGTATTAGCATATACATTTGTATGGAAAAGGCCATAGATTCAGTCATAACTAAACAAGTCAGCACGGCCCGTGGGAACAAATTTCATAGTGGGAGGGGGGCTGACGCTCAATGCGAGTGGAGCGAACTAATTTAGGAGAGAATTTTTGAAACCACGCCTTTCAGATCGTTGGAAACGCCTCTCTTGTGAAAAACATACCAATCAATAGAGCAAATGATTGCGATTGACGAAAGGCTTCCTCGTGAAATTGTGAAGATAGAGCATTTAGAAACTATTTAGAAATTAATTGTTTTGTCAAGTAATCTAGTAAACTTGCATAATTTTCAAAATTTACTCGGGGGCCCCCTAAATTCAAGAATATTAGGGGGCCCCTGGGCCCAGTGGGCCGAAGGGTAAATGCGTCACTGCTGGAGGCAAACGCTCATATTTCTAACACAAGGGGACCATTTGTCCATAAACATTTTGTTCTAGTAGATGCTAACATAAAACCGTAGATCAAATTGACAGAAAACAAAATATTGAACAAACAATCGAAACAAAATTAAAAGCAAATTAAATTTACTTACGGTATATTTTTCCCATTTTTTCTCAGGATCATAAGCTTCCCATCTACTTGCAGGAAAAATATGTTTATTTTTCTCATACCAATTACGTAGAACTACTTTTCCAGCATGGGACTGTGAAGGATAAAATTAGAAATATCAATCTGAAGCATGAATTGTAAGAACGAAAATTCGATCTAAATGCAAAGTCAAGGGAGGAAAACTTGATAGGTCTAAAGTACTGTATAGTTCAATTCTCAAGGCGTGTTTTTCCCGTAAAAATTGCGAACTTATGGCTTCAAATAACTAGCGGAAGACACGTTGCATAATTATAGGATATGACATTTAATTAATTAACACTTCAGTTAATTTTAAATTGACAAAAAGTTTTCCAGTCATACCATTTTATATTGCTCATCAAACCATTGTCAAACAGGTATGTATGAAAAGATTTTAAAAAGCGTATGAATTTATACGGCTTTCCTTTTTCGATCACAGAAAAGAACGTTTTGGTCTCTCTTGGTCCTCTTGGGAATACTAGTTATTTTTCTTTCATTCAAAATTTTCAAGAAATCAATTTTAGTGATCATTTCCTCCTGTTCTCAAACCTGCATTAAAATTTCTCCTACAGTTTTTAGGATTACTTTGATGTTTACCAAAAGAAACAAAAAACGTACCTCATCTTTTTCTACTCTGGCATCGCTTGTTATCCTTATGTCCTCATGAGCATCAAAACTAAACAATGGTCCACTTTTCCCTCGAGCTTTCGTCACAATGAAATCATAAAATGAGTAATGCTGTAGGAAAAGGAGCATTTCTTTAATCGATAGAAAATTAGTTTGACTACACTAAGAAAGCTAACATTTCGGGACGTTTAAATTTCTAACAAAATATTTGTGCCAAAAGAAGTTGGAGCGAAGCACCTTGGGAATGGTGGGTTGACTTTGGGGAAACCGCGTTGGCAAAACAACTTTAGACAATTTTTAATTTTTTCCAAAAATAGAATTCCGCTTCTAGAAAACTTATATTAAGTTTTTCGTCTTAGGCTAACGAAGGTTCGCGATTCTGGGTTCTAAAATCTATAAAGAAAGCTACGAAAAGGGCATTGTTACTCCAAAGGTAATAAGGTATATACAATGCCTGCCAAAAGTCCTTAGAACACTTTCTTGGTAATTTCAAAGGTCATTTCTTGGTAAAGACACACTTTTCCACATTTTTAATCGATAGCGATTAGTTGAAGCACCCCCCTCCTCCCAAACAATGTTAATTNGGTACAAATACAATGAAGGCAGCTTGACCTTCAACTCTTTTTTAGATTGAGTCTTTTGCATATTAAATCTTATCAAGATTCTTGTCCCTAAAATGACAATCTTAACGGATTCAGATGAGACCCCCTCCCCCCCAGCGGGCAAAATCGGTTAACGGGGACGAAAATCTTTTGTCAATGACCCCTAAGGATTTATGCTCCTGAAAATTTTTTTGTCAAACAAAGGTATCTAATCCATTTTCCTGCATCCTTCACTGCATCCTTTAATTTATAACTTATTTCTTCTTGCTTCAATGCCTCTTGGATTCTTTAATTCTCGTCCCTCATAAACAGATCTTGGCAAGCAACTTTGGTGTGCATACAGCAGCCTTACTTGTTTGTCTCACATTCAATTTCAAGCTTTTGTTTTATGTATATATTTAGGCCATCATCAATTTCAAATCCATCATACTCACTTTTGCAAGTCTGTTTTTGAGCAGTTCCATTTCTTCTTTCTGTCTTTCTCTTCTCTTTTCAAGAGTCGCAGCTCTATGAGCATCTCTAGATGCGCCTTTGTACTGTGCCATGGTTGAAATTATCTCAGAAAAGGCAACAAGTATTTGGGACTTCTCTCCCCTCTTTTTTTGTGTACTGTGTAGCAGTAGATGGATTGTTGTTGCTGTTGAGAAGGTATGTTGAAATAGCCTCGTTTCAAAAAATTGATGAGTAGGCCTGTTGAAATTGCCTCACTCCAAAACGGTTGTTGTTGTTCTCTATGATCAGATTCAAGCAGACTTCCAAGAAGAAAAGACAACAAAATGTCGCTTTACGATGGAATTGAAATTAGTAAAGAAAAAGAACCATCTAAAAGCCTTACTTCGAATCAAATATGTAAGTATCAAGGGCTAGAATGGTTTCGAAATAACGAAAAAAAGAACGGGTGAAAAAAACGCCAGAAATCAAGGCATGATTATGATGATGAATGAGGGGCATGTCTCTTTTTATAAAAGATGATCATATGAATAAAATTGATCCTAAAATTATTTTATTTAAAACTCTAGCGAGAGGGGAAGGTTGCCTTTCAGCTTTTGGCTGAAAAAGGGCATCCCCTTGGCCTTAAAAATTTGCCCAGTCTGCAAAGTATGGCAGTTCTCGACGAGATCTCGCGCGTGCAGACCAACGAAGCATTGTCGTATCGGTGTGCATGGCCTTTGGTTACTTTGTTTTTAAAGTAGAGGACAAAAGATCTCGTTCAAAATCGGTGTGCACACAAAAATTTTGTAAAAAATCTTGTGCGTGCAGTTGCCACACTCTGCAGACTGGCCCTTGGCCTTAAAAATTGAAATTAGTGGTTACTAAAATTGAAACTAAATTGAAAAATTGAATAAAGCTAATAAAAAGTTCAGATCGAGTAGGAATCTTTGTTACTGCAAACCAAATGCACACAACAGGGGCCATCAAAATATGCAGTGTGCAAATTTAAAAAAGGTGCCAAAATTGGTGGTAAGTTTGGATATTTCTGCTCTAACTGCTTAAAACGCACATCAGCAAGTAGTCAGAAAGTATATTATAGCTTATGTGTGATGCTGGAACGGAACATATCGTTAGTGTGCAAAATTTTATGGATCTCTTTAAATTCTAACATTTTGTTTGGCCAATGGAAAAGGAGAAGAGTGAAAGCAAAGATCTCATTAAAATCAGCCACATTTTAAAGTCTCAGGGCTTTAGTCTCCCTCAAATATAAAAGAAATTATCAGGACAATGCCCTTTTTACCCCCAAAAGATGCCAGTTTTCCCCACAAGAAATACCTTTATTTGCCACTGAAACTCAAAATATGCTTAGAGAAAAGTAGAGGGGATTGGGCGGGGTGATCATCCCACTCATGTCACCAGTGCAAAGGAGAACTTGCATAGAGACATCATCAATGGTCTTGAGCTGGTATAGTTTCAGAAGACGCGAAAGTAGGGCTGAAACCAGAAAAAAATGGAGAGACATGTAGCTACTGTAATCTTTGTATCAAAGAAGTTGATTGATGGATTTCTCTTATTTTTTAGCTGGATGGTCTTCAAATCTTCAATTTATGAAAACACAACTTCAACTAAAGAAGGCATCACAAGTAAAAGGACCTGTAAGTTGAAAAAGAAACCACCAGATTATGTCTCTTTCATATTTCTTTCAATGCAACATTTAATTAGTGAATGAGGCATCTTAAAGAAACAATCCAATTTCTTGATGTGCCACCATAAGGAAATTTGTTAAAGAAGCAAAGGAGGATCATAAAAAGCCACCATTGATCAATGATTAGTTGATTAATGTGTCAGTCAATATTGCATAGATATCCATACTCAGTAATATTCCTGCAGGATCATTGTCTCTAGTTTATGTCCCTTCATTAATCAATAAAGCACCTATTAATCTTTCTATCAATCTTTTGATTGATCAGTCAATCAGTTGATTGGTTGGTGCTTCAATCAACCTATCAATATGCCCCTGAACTGAACCCCACCTATACAGTAGTACATATTAGTTATGTAGGAGAAAGATTTTCGATAATTTTCTATTTCAGAAACAAAGATCACTGACAAGTTCTGGCCCAGGATCTCTCACACTTGTAAGTTATCATCTGCAATGTTCATAGTTCTTTTAACTAGTTTGTTATTTTCTTTATTATTATGCTTGCAAACCATTTACATTAGCATAGAAACAATATTCTTTGAGAGAGCCAATGAGTGAAACGTTATTTATATGTTTTCAACAAAATTTATTTAAGCAATCATTGCTGGAATGTAAATCTCATTTCAAGGAGCCCTTTGAGCAATTTTTATTTAAGATAATGTGTAAACCTGTGAATTGTTTTATCACAAAAAAGAGCAAAGCACACTTTAAATATATCGTTTTCCAAAGTCATCCGAAATTTCTCTGGAAACTTCCAAACTTCCTCAATTAAAAAGATGTTTAAAGGGTCTGTTTCAACCAGCATGCCTTGCACGTGCCATCTCTTGGCTGGCTTTTGTTGTCGCCATTTTCATATATTTGTTCCCTGGAATATTTTTTTGTACAAAATTGTTTTATTTAATGTGTACAATTTTTGACAGGCAAATCTAACAGGATCACTAGACCTAAAATCTGGACTACTCGATGAATATGACCCATTCAGACCAAATGAATATGACATTGTCAAGGAGCGAATGAAAATCAAGGAGGAAGAAGAAAGGAGGGAGAAAAGGGAGAAAGAGATGAGGGAAAACAGGGACAAAGAAAAGGACAGAGAACGCCCAAGGGAAAGAGATCATGATAGAGATAGAGACAGAGAAAGAGAAAGAAAGAGGGACAGAGATGATGATGATGAAAGAAGGTACTTTTTTATTGTCTAATTTCAAAATTTCCCTGCTTTTTTGTCACTGTCTTGTATTGATCTACTGTATAGGAGAACCCAGCAAATACGCAGAAGAGTCTGTCAAATGTGTAAACATTATTGGCCAATAGAACTCAAAGATCACACGCCTAGACCACACTTATTCGTTGTGATTTGTGAAGAAGGAGATTTTTCTAAACAAGGTACAATATGATACATGGAAAGTCGACAAGACCTGGATCTTTTTATTTGTACAAGTCATCATTCATTAGTTATTTTTGCTGCTAGTTTTTCATAAAACAAAAGACTGTAACTTTGATTTAGATGTTTATTTCTTTCATACTGATATTTTATATTCATCTTATGTTCACCAGTGAATATTATAGATGTTGAAGAAGCTGTCTGTGCAACCATCGCACAAAACAGTGCTGTATTTTTACATTGTTAGAGGACAAGTTCTATGTAGATTTTGTTCTTGTCATAGCAGGCGGCGAGATCGAGATTCAGACAGAGACCGAGACCGAGACCGAGACAGACGCAAGAGAAGAAGAGACAGTGATGAAGATGAAGATAGAGGGAAAAGTAAGACAACCATTTTTTAGGGTTTCACTTGGATCTTTTCAAAACTTAATTGATTACATTAAGAATAACTAAAAGTTTCGGACGAACAAGTTTCGATGGAAATATAAATTTGCATAATTTCCGACAGACAAAATTTTCGGGTAATATCTAATACTGTAGTTTTCTTGATAGCTTTTTCCATATTTTTTGGAGAGAAATAAAAAGATAATTCGGAAACAGAACCAGATCTTATATAAGTAACATTAATCATGTAGAAAGAGACTGGCTTGATAGACTGGCTTGATAGATCGACCAAAAAGATAGACTGGCTTGATAACTAGGGACGACTGCACTTTAGCGGACCAGCTTGATGTCATATCTCTCGGGAATGTATTTGACCAAATACCCTACTCACCCTAACTAAACCCTGCCTTACCTTAACTAACCCTAACTTACCCTAACTAAACCTAACTTACCCTAACTTACCCTAAAAACCTCTTTTCCAAAACCTAACCCTTACCCCATGACACATTACTTTCCGATATTGAAAGCTGGTCCGCTAAAATTCAGACTAGCCCGTCGAAATTTCAGGATATTCAGAGAATTCTTGCAAAGCCTTTCCATTTATATCCAACTAATTCTGCTAACCTATTCTTTCTACAGGCTTCAGAGGAGGGGCTGCAATTGCTCCCCCACCTTCACTTGTTGTTGCACCGATAGATCCAGGTATGTTGGATTTTTATGGATATGCAGAGGGAATACAGGAAGACAAAGTAGCAACCTTGTATTGAATTAAATTGTAAGAAAAACGAATTGAATTGCGTTAATGGCCTGTGAAAATTGCAGGTCAAATGAATTTGCTGTCCAATAAAACGAGCGAAGAAACCAATACTGCGTTTACGGATTAGGTAGGTAACAATTTCCTCAATTCGAAGGCTTTTGTACGATATTCTCTGAGGGGCGTATCAAACTTTCGAAAAAGCGAATGGGAGTTTTGAAAGCAGAAGGATTTTTTGGGATTTCTGGAGGATTTTCTTGAAACAAAGGGATTTTTGACTAAGGCATACAAGATTTTTATGGAGTGAGATGCCCCTCGATATTCTCTCGAAGAAAATTAATGAATTCCAGCCCAATAGAAAAGAGAAGACATTTTACGTTTCCAGAACTTAGGGAAGGAAATTTTGTGGCAAGTGATAATGATCCATGAATATTTTGTTTGATATACTTCATCTTCCAATTTTAGACGACATCGAGAAAAAGATTGGTGCAGGAACTGGAGGTTTTTCTACTGGGTATGTAGTAGCATCACAATGGTCCATTTACCTTTAGTACTTTTTTCAGTGTGTAAAAATTTGCTTTGCTAGTCGATTTCACAACTATCCACATTTCCTAAAGGTATGAAAACTTTTACCGTGAATGTTTCTTGAGGTGAAATAGACGTTTTAGCTATTCTACAAAAGAGTTTGGATCGAGCGATATTTTTGTACATTTTTATACGAAAGGTTCGATTGAGTTGAGTTAGAGCTTCTATCTCTTTTGTGCACATTCGAAAATTCTACAAAATGTATAAAAATGTCGTTCGATTCAGGTCTATTGACTGTGAAAACAGCATTAGCTGAAAATTTATCAGTTGAATAATTTTTGTAATCAAATCTTGTTCAAAAGGAGACGATACACGTTTAAAAATGTGCGTTTAGACTGAATTATTATGCACTGTAAACTTTTAGCTTGGTTCGATTTTGATGAAAGGAAGACAAAATCCCACCTGAAAGCTTTTGGTTGAATAGAAGATAGTACACTAAAACAAAACAAATATAGTATAAATAATTGTACTTTGAACAGAGTTTCATTTTGTACGACGTTTCGGGCATAAACCCATTATCAAGTGAGTTTTATGCCCGAAACGTCGTACAAAACAAAACTCTATTCAAAGTACAATTATTTATACTATATTTGTTTTGTTTTAATGAAATATTGTGCAACACGCATACAAGAACATTGTTTGTGCACAGATATTAAACTGTCTACAATTTGCCTAGTAAGACGCCTGTTTAATGAGAGAAATCTTTGTTTTAAAGAAATGCGGTTGCAACTAATATTATGGCGAAATACGGCTGGAAAGAAGGCCAGGGTAAGCTCACCGTATTTTCATTTTATCTTACTAATATCAAGAATGAAGCACTATTTGTGTGCTGTTTTTATCGACAAATGCTCCGAAAATGAATTTGATATGCTAGACTTTTGATACCGACTTGGTCCAAGGGAGTCAGGACACCTATATTTTGATTAATAAATGTTTATTTACCTTGTTTTGATTGTTGTGGTCTTCTTTGTTTTGTCTCTCCCTGCCTAGGTTTTTGAACAATATTTCAACCGACCTTGGCCTAACTGGGCCCAACCGCTTTTTCGAATCTAACCCCCTTGTATTCCTGTGTGTAAGTGCGCCTTCGCAGAAGAAAAGCCGGTTTAAAACCTAGACTTTAAACCTAGACTAGTCGTTAAAAAACCTTTTCTTCTGCAAAGGCGCACTGATACACAGGAATACAAGGGAATTAGATTCGAAAAAGCGGTTGGCCCAGTTAGGCCAAGGTCGGTTGAAATATTGCTCAAAAACTTAGCCAGGGAGGGACAAAACAAAGAAGACAACAACAATCAAAACAAGGTAAATAAATATTTATTAATCAAATTATAGGTGTCCTGACACCCTTGCTTAGTCGAGGCCTTCCAGTCTTACTTTTTGGCTACTACAATGCAGTTACATTCAATTCCAGACAACGTAGAAATTACAAATGTTGTTACAAATTCTCACCATTTAAGCTAACAAAAACCAGTTTGCACGAATCCATGGAAGATCAGTACTTAGGGACAACATATTTTTAGATCTTTAGAGTATATTCATGTAACTTTTCATTGTAATTTACTTTTTAGTTTGTATTATAACTGAATGGATGTCGTGGATAAATAAGATTAAATGAAATAAATGAAGTGAAATGTTGATTTCCGGCAAGCACAAAGACGCCTAGCGAACGAAGGATACTTGCCTCCCGCCTATGAACAAGATTAACTCTTCATCCTTGCTATGATATCGTTACTGTCGTTTTCGAAGCACAAAGATCCATGATCTCAGAGTATAGAACCAGAAATCATGGAGATCTGCAAATTCCCAAAGTTAAGTTAGAATATGCAAAGCGAAGTTTCTACTTCTCTGGTGTCAAAAACTGGAATGATATCCCTGACAACATTCGAGAACAAGANTACTGTCGTTTTCGAAGCACAAAGACGCATAGCGAACGAAGGATACTTGCCTCCCGCCTATGAAAAATATTAACCCTTCATTCTTGTTATGATATCGTTACTGTCGTTTTCGAAGCACAAAGACGCATAGCGAACGAAGGATACTTGCCTCCCGCCTATGAAAAATATTAACCCTTCATTCTTGTTATGATATCGTTACTGTCGTTTTCGAAGCACAAAGACGCATAGCGAACGAAGGATACTTGCCTCCCGCCTATGAAAAATATTAACCCTTCATTCTTGTTATGATATCGTTACTGTCGTTTTCGAAGCACAAAGACGCATAGCGAACGAAGGATACTTGCCTCCCGCCTATGAAAAATATTAACCCTTCATTCTTGTTATGATATCGTTACTGTCGTTTTCGAAGCACAAAGACGCATAGCGAACGAAGGATACTTGCCTCCCGCCTATGAAAAATATTAACCCTTCATTCTTGTTATGATATCGTTACTGTCGTTTTCGAAGCACAAAGACGCATAGCGAACGAAGGATACTTGCCTCCCGCCTATGAAAAATATTAACCCTTCATTCTTGTTATGATATCGTTACTGTCGTTTTCGAAGCACAAAGACGCATAGCGAACGAAGGATACTTGCCTCCCGCCTATGAAAAATATTAACCCTTCATTCTTGTTATGATATCGTTACTGTCGTTTTCGAAGCACAAAGACGCATAGCGAACGAAGGATACTTGCCTCCCGCCTATGAAAAATATTAACCCTTCATTCTTGTTATGATATCGTTACTGTCGTTTTCGAAGCACAAAGACGCATAGCGAACGAAGGATACTTGCCTCCCGCCTATGAAAAATATTAACCCTTCATTCTTGTTATGATATCGTTACTGTCGTTTTCGAAGCACAAAGACGCATAGCGAACGAAGGATACTTGCCTCCCGCCTATGAAAAATATTAACCCTTCATTCTTGTTATGATATCGTTACTGTCGTTTTCGAAGCACAAAGACGCATAGCGAACGAAGGATACTTGCCTCCCGCCTATGAAAAATATTAACCCTTCATTCTTGTTATGATATCGTTACTGTCGTTTTCGAAGCACAAAGACGCATAGCGAACGAAGGATACTTGCCTCCCGCCTATGAAAAATATTAACCCTTCATTCTTGTTATGATATCGTTACTGTCGTTTTCGAAGCACAAAGACGCATAGCGAACGAAGGATACTTGCCTCCCGCCTATGAAAAAGATTAACCCTTCATCCTTGCTATGATATCGTTACTGTCGTTTTCGAAGCAGCTCTCCTCATTTTTAAAGGAATTTTTGATTATTTCAGGTCTTGGTAAAGATGAGCAAGGTTTAAGCACATGTCTTCAAGTTGAAAAAACAAGCAAACGAGGAGGAAAGATTATCAATAAAGATAGGATTGTTCAAGAAGGTATGTCTTCCTTTATTGTCATGTCTGATTCTTGACGTTGAATGAATTTGGCCATACGAAAACGATGTAAAAACTTGAAAGATTTATAAGCAGAACTTGTTGTTTTTGGTGGCTTTGATCAGTAAAACTTGCTTCTTCTTCTTGGTTTAATCGTGAATCTTTAGCTATGCCGCAAGTACCTACAATGTTTAATTCACCCATCTTGGTAAAGAGGCCGTTTGGGAAATGGTTGATCAGTTGTCCACATCTGTTTTCTTGATCAAGGTCAAACTATCAACTTCATGGTTAGTTTGACTGGACAGTTGTGTCACACAGGATCACATTCCGCTTCATGGCTATTTGCTGTATTTTTAGGACCTAATTGTTTCCCCATGATTTAAACATTAAATCCGTGTGGGACAGACAACTGATCAACCATTTCGCAAACAGCCCCTAAAAATCTGGTTTGTGGTTGATTGCAAGTTTGTACTTATGAATAAGAGTAAAATTCAATATCTTAGTATTCAAGGTACAGATATTACGAATGCTTATCAGCGAGTTGCAACCCGCATGGCACCTAACGTGTTTTCCACCGTCAAAAAGTGACACTTTTCGTTTATTAATATATTTAATTATCCATTCATATTTGCATTTATTTGAGGTTACAGATGGAATGATGTACGACTAACTTTGAGATTTTCCTCCCCCTTTTTTACAGACGTAATGCCACAACAACAACAACAAGTTGATAACACCGGTGCACTCCTCAGAAATATTTCTAAAGTTGTCAAATTAACGGTAATTGTTTTTTAATTCTTGATGAAGCTTCTGCAGCCGAAGCCATAGACAGTGATTTTAGCAGAATTTGGAAAATCGTATGAAAATAGACAATAATGCTAAAGATGGCGGCCGCGCAAAGCATGCTGGTAAAAAGCTCCCTGACGACCACCTAACGACATACAAATTGATTAATTAGCCGATCTATTTGTAATAGGGGTGTATTTTTTCCGACGCAAACGGGTCATGCATCGTAATTTGAACCCATTATAGCACCTTCCTTCTTAAATATCCCGTACGCCCTGTATCCAATATCCAAAATAGGCCTTTTAGCTTTTCTACAAAAGAGTCTGGGTCGAGCAATATTTTTATACATTTCTTCAATTGAGTGGCGTTAGTGCTTCTATCACATTTGTGTACATTCGAAAATTCTCCAAAATGTATAAAAATATCGTTCGATTCGGATTCTTTCTCAGAATAGCTAAGTGGTCTATTGGTCTATTTTTTAGAATAGCTGAGTAGTCTCCCTAGTCTCGTATCCCCATAATAATTTCAATTGTCAATTCCTCGTACCCCTGTTATTCCGTATCCCTCTATTTACTATCAGATATCCCCTTAATTTTTTCTCCAAACGCGAAGAGTCCGCAGCGAAGGCTAACAGAGAATTTTTCAATTTCAGAATATGGTTGGACCAGGAGAAGTAGATGATGAATTACAACCAGAAGTTGAAGAGGAATGTCAAACAAAATATGGAGAAGTTTCAAAAGTCATTATTTTCGAAGTAAGATCTTTTTGAAATGCTCTTTTGGGCAAGTTGTTCCTAGAGCAATTAAAGTATATATAACTCCCAAGATTTTGCATGGTAAGACGAAATATTGAGAAGTAATATATTTAATTTGACTATATTTGTTGTTATTTTTGTCAGCTTATTTCCATCCCGGTTTACCTTGGAGGAAAACAACAGGGATGTGTCTGCCAACGGAAAAATTTCAGGACCTGTCCTGAAACAAAATATTGGAAACACAATACCGGTCCTGGAATAAGGTGCAGCAAAATGGCTAGAGTCGTTATTCTTCTAGTGTCTTCATAATATTCTAGACCTCACCTAGAAAAATTAGCTTTATTGATATGACTGTCGTGGGACCAAGGTACGAAAGGTGAAATCCAGTCCCGGGTTGTGTTAATGAAATTGAGACTCCATCGCCAAGCACATCCTCGGGTTTTCAGTCTATTAACCCTATTCTAACCGGGGGGGGGGGCGTTTTTCGCCCCCCCTACCAAACTTATTTTAATAGCTCTTAAACGATGATAGCTATAACGCTGAAACTTCTTGACTTTTATTAAAATTTAATTGGCGACCAAAAAATTAAAATTTCAATGCCTATTGTTAAACCACGTGACCACCAGATGCCCTTATTTGGAGACAGGTCACAAAGAAAATCACTAAAACGGCTCTAATTTCTTTATTTCTTCTCAAATCTCATCAATATATATACCATTCGATTTGTCTCGATGAGTACTTTCATTTGATATATAATTTATCTATATTTGCTGACATCAGCAATTTTTAAATTGTATGACGTCATCAATCTTTATGACGTCATATTTCTAATTAATTAGTAATTTTTGATTGAAAAATCATGGAATGATTTCAAATATTGATGATGACGTCTGATTTCACCAAGTAAATGCGAAATTGATGGTGTTTAAGTATCATTATTGCGCTAACAATTTTGCATTGAATCTTATTGTCCATAATTAATTAGTTAATTAATTAGAAACCAAAAATATTGATATAAAACTACATGAAATTGCAAAGTAAGGATATCAAGCAGGTATTTGGATAGTTTTATGGTGATTTTACCCAGTTATTTAGTAAAAATAGACCTTTTTATGCTAATAGCTCGATTTTGTCAAAATTTGCATTGTTTTTGGTTGCCTAGCAACCAGTCACGTGACTACAAACTAATTAATGCTATTTTT
>REGM01000134.1:605969-651581 GCA_004194415.1 Aurelia aurita | reverse complement strand
TGGCATCTCTGTTATGGTTGAATTCTTTATCAGGGTCCTTAAATTAAGAAGAAAGAAGTGAATAAGCTTTGTTGATTGCCTGCCTTGGAGGTTTTAACATTTATATTTCTTACAACTTCATTGTGCTTCAAAATAAACCAATCATGAAAAATCACTGCAGTTGCCACAGCATTTTTATCTTGAAAAACCACTCTCAATCTCTCAACGCACGAAGCAGCAAAGGCAATGTTAAAGCTACGAATCAATATTGATTGCGTCTCGAATGTCAGACAGGTACTCCCATGTTAGAGTTCTCTGCCTGTTTACTGCTGATAGTTCTCTGGTGCTACCAAAATGTTATACCGGTAGATAACTAAAAATAGATGATATTTCACTTACTTGTATCTTTGTAAAGCTTCTTCAGGATTCACCGGGTCCAGACTTCCATAAATATAATGTAGGGGTACCTTTGTTGTCTCTAATGCTCCTACCCATCGGTCTCTGTACCTCCGTCGTTCATCAATGTATTTCAAGAGCCTGTTAAATGATAAAACACGAAGAAGCGTTATGTGTCACCTGGTTTCAGAAGTTTTAACAATCAGATTTTCTGCCGGTTAACATGAAGTTTTTCTACACAAATTCTCGCCTAACGATACATTAAGAAGTTGAAAATTATGATGTGTAAAATGATGCCATGAAATAATTCAAAGTTTACAAAATGTTTCAAAATAGGCTTCTTAAAGAAGGAAATATCAAGTAAGACTTCTTCCAGAAGATGCTTAAAAGGCCAGCTCAGTTTCAAAAGGCTATTTCTGCTTTGCCATCAGCTTTCAGATACCTGATATCTTGTACCGAAAAGTTATTACCAACCTCATTTCCAGGCGTTTTAAAATGATTTGCTTTACAGAGTAGAGATAAAGGTTCTTGTATTCAAGGTGTTATTGTTGTTGTTGTTGTCATCTTATTTTGATTCTATCATTTATTCTAGCTACATTTCATCTAAATGCCGTAACTAATCTAAATCGAATAGCTCCCTTGGTAACAACAAAGGTGAGCAACTCATACCTTGGTGCAACTAAATTTCCATCTTTATATCTTACTATCGTCCAGAAATCCCATGTTTCATTTGAGGTCGGCTTCGTTGTGTGACCAAATATGGCTGAAAAACTGAAGAAATAAACTCTGTAAGTTCTTCGCGCTTTGCGGGTCAATGCAACTAAGGCAAGAGAATCCTCAGTGCCTCTGAATCAGACACAATAAGATTTGCCATCGTAAAATTGTATCTAGGAAATCTGAGGAAATTTCTCCGATTTTATTCACAATATCTTTCACTGAAGGACTTACTTTCCAATCTCATACAAGTCTATTCAGAGGGGGGGGGGCAAAAGGAGCCCCCGGTAAGGCGGCGAAGACATCTGGAGATAATCTCGAGTGTGAACAGCACTTTCAAGGCAACGATGGATATAACTGCACATCTTCCTAGGATCTACCAGAAATTACCGTAGTACTGCTCTACAAACGACAAATATGGCTATTGAAAATGTCACATGGCTTCCCTGCCAAGCACCTTATTTGTCAATAAAACTACCCACATAATCAATGAAACTATCAAAACCGTTTTACTTTGAAGAGCCCACATGACCCAGGATAAACAGAGATGACGTATTTTTGGAAGCTTTAATCTCAAAACATCCTCAATTTTTGCGAACGTTTTCTTTCTATTAAATCTAAAAAACAACAAATACAATTCAAATGTGCCAATCATAGCGGGAAAAGACACGAGGTCATCAAGTTTCCACTATGAAAGACACTTACAATATTAATTAGTTTTATATACAACACAAATATGAAAAAGACTACTAAAGACAAATACAGTACATAAGAGCCAAAAGGAGACAAGTATCAATACAATTACGAGAGACAAATGTTGCTGCTTTTCAACTATTGTTAATTAATTGACAATCGTTTCGTATTTTCGATAAAACGAATTGTTTCCTCTATAATCATTTTGTTCGCATCTAAATCAGGACTTCCGGAGTAGATTACAAAGTGATTTGGGGTCCATATCCGATGCGAACGTTTCTTACTGGAGAAATTTAATCTTGCAACTGATTAACTTTTTTGTGTATGATGTTCCCTAAACAGTGCTATGTGTTGTTTCTTTCATTTCATTGGGCACCAAGTGTAAAAACAACCTCTTTCCCATGATGCTATAGTGGAAGGGCTTAATGATATCACTTACCTGAATCTAAACATGACGTAATTCATCATAAACGCAGCTATGTCACCTATGACTGGCAAGCGAAGTAGCTAAAATCAAAACAAACAAATTAAACCTTATTTAAATTCAACCTTATGATAATTCTTTAAGTTTTCAATAATTCAAAGAGACAAGTCTTTAATTTTTGATGAAACTGTTGATCCTATCTTAAGCCGATATTCCAGTGAAAAACATTTCTGCAAAATGCACAACACTTCTCGAGATTGCGAGCTATGGCCGCATGAAGAACGAGCTACGCCTTGTCATCACGCGATTTTTTTAAAATTCGTATCTCTGCACGATATCCCATCAGTCTAAAATACAAAACTTATAATATTACTTATTATATTACTTACTTACAAAAGCATCAATCATAGTAAAAGAAATTAAATAAAAGTATGGGCTAAGATTGGAGTTCTGATCTTCGTGGGAGTCCTGATCGATTGCAAGAGTAATATTTCGCGTCCACAGAGACTTATGTAAGTTAAATATATGCTTTACGTTTGTTGTACAGCACTACCTTAGATCTCGAAGACAAACTCAATGTTTCGAACAAATTACCTGTTGGGCAAGCCTTGGATGATGTGTCTCAGGGAATATACCTACAAGAAAGAAAATAGTGGCTAATTTGTTTGACTTGAGAAATGCATTCTAAATGAATGTCTACGAAGGTACAGTCAAATGGTGAGGGCTTTTTGGCTCACCAAGTATCACGAAGTATAACGGCACAGCTTCCATGTATGTAGCAAGAATGAGTAAAAAAGTTTTAGCAATATTTCTTCGAAATTAAAGGTATGAATAAAAAACCAACCTCCATTTGTCAAGCATAGACTAGATATCACAAGTCCATCATCTTCATGCAGTACTCTTTCATGATACCTGAAACATGAAGTTCTCTTATTTCAGAAATCTTTAAGAATATTTAATTGTGATGGAATCATACAGTAGATCTATATATCAATCAACAACGAATGAAGTTGCCACTTTTCCATTTCTTTGCTTACTTGCTTTGACACTCATCAATTTAGTCATACATTCATACAATCATTTATGTATCTATTAATTGATTTATCTACAGTATTTATTTATTTATTCCTTCATTCATTCATTTCCTCAGTTATTCATCCATTTATTCACTCATTCACTTGTTTATTTATTCATTTCTCAATTCATTCAGTTATTCGTTCATTTTATTTCTTCCAATCATTCATTCATTTATTATCTATTCATTTATTCATCCACTTATTCTTTCATTCATTTATTTCTTGATTCCTTTATTCATTTATGGTCTCATTCATTTGTTTTCTTATTCATTCTTTGATTCTTTTCCATTCATCAATTAATTCATTCATTTATTGATTAACATCTTCTATTCTTTCATTCGATTGTTCTTTCATTCATTTATTGATCCACTTATTTATTTATTTGCTCATTATACAAATCATTTAAATTGATCAAAATCAGCAAATGGGTGTATTTCACACCTGGCAAGCATTTCTTGTGCAACAGTGTCCCCAAGATCATGTGCTAGCAAGTGAACTTTCTTTATGCCTGATATCTTCAAGATTTCTTCATGAATTAGAGCTTGCTCTAGTACAGTATAATTGTGAGATTGCTGAAAAGAAAATAATGATTTGCTGAATTCATTAATAAGCAATGAAACTAGAGATGATTGGATCGTTTTATAGGAATCCCTCACAATCAAACTTCAGATTTGCCTAATCAGCTCAGACAATAGGCCATTTAGCTCTTCAGAATCAGCAATTCAAATTTGATTTGAAAGGTTCACTGCATAGGGCTCAAATCTTTCAAATCTTTAAAAGAGTGGGTGTAAAATCCTATTACATTTTTATTCGAATTGAATGGCTTGAAAGTAACTTAGTGTACTTTGCTGTAAATCTGCCATGGAAATGTTTGATGTACTTTATTATTTTCAAAATGGCGGCATTTTTATTTTTGTTGAAAGAATTCATGGAAAATTTTGAAAAAATTAAAATCATCGTAAATCCTAAATCAATAGAGGAACAATTGTACAATCTTCAAGAAAACCATAGTTTACAAAGATCTACAATATGGTGGCAAGCAGAAACCAGTCACTCTTCTGGTTTAGGATTTACAAATTTGATGATGTCACAGCATCAAATATAATAAATGCCGCCATTTTTAAATTAATCAAGATATCAAAAACTTTCCACAACAGATTTACAGCATAGTACCCTAAGTTCCTTTCAAGCCATTTAATTCAAATAAAAATGTGATAGAATTTACACCCACCTTTTTAAAGATTTGAGCCCTATGTTTAAGGTTCACATGATCGTCATGAAAGCGTTAATCAATATTGTATAAACTCAAGAAGTTTTCAGAATTCTACCAAACATAGGAAAGTGTTGCTAGATCTAAAATTTTGCAGAATAGCTTGAAGTTTAATTTGAGGACATGAAAATTTTGCTGTGTCCAATTTTGCTGCTAAATATGCTCCCTTATCAAAATAAAAAATGTTTATCCTTCCGTCTGGAAGAATGTTTAAAATTTGCAAAGTGGTTGTCCAAAGCCAGCCGATCTTGGGAACCTTTCTACTGTATATATCTATTTGTATATCCGTTTGATCCATTTTATGTACTGTACATAACTATTGTGAATTTTGCGATAAATAAATAAATACTTACCGGTTTATCACTGAAGCCAAATCCAAGCATATCTACTGCAAGTATTCTGCCAAAAGATTTTACAAATGACGGCAAAACCTGCAAGGAAAAATGTTTGAGTCAATTAAAAACTAGTTTAATGATTTCAAATTTAGTGAACAAAGCAAAACAATTATTAGAGATATATAGTACATGATTAAGATAAAATTTTCACCAAACAATCATGAAGTTCAACAAACCTTTTTCCAGTCAAAACTGCTTGTAGGAAATCCATGGAGCAGTAATAGGTCTGGTTTTGTTTTAGGCACTTTCATTTCATGGACATCTGCATTGAAAAGGAAAATGATGATTACAAATTAAGCGATGATGAAACTTAATTAAGCAATCGATTCGATTTAGATTAGTTGTATGTATATATATATGTATATAGCTAGATAACAATCGAATTAAAATAAGGTAACAAACAAGCAATCATGAAATTTTTTAGCGGGTGGGCATTTATTTTCAACATAAAACAATGTATAATGAGGATCTGTGGGATTAGATCAGCCTTTGCAATTCAGAACTTGAAAGTTTTTTTTAGTGATGATTTCATTATATTTTTATCTGACACTGGTCATAGGAAATTTTCTGATAAAATCCAAAACAACTGCACTAGTATTTTGTATTTTGTATTTCTCCTCTTCTCTCGGATCTTTTTCATTTTCAATACTATTTGCTAAGACCTGCCCCAGACAAAAACTATTAGCAAATATAACAATTGTAAATCTACACAAGGCTTGACAATTTCCTAAAATATACTTTGCATGTACAACAATGAACTGAAGAATATCTGCTCAGCTGGTCTGGTGGATGAGGAGCTAATTTTACATGCTGCAAGATTTACGTGTTTGTTTTGTAGTAGAGAATAAATGCATATATATTGTCGTTAAAAAAGCTCTTACAAATTAAAAGATGTTGTTATGGGATTCATATAGCTTGCATATATACCCGTAATAACATAAAAGACAAAACAAAACTTTATTTACCTTGGTAGAATATTTCAAAACCTTTATAAACATGAGTATATCCACTGTCTCGCCAGTTTGTAAGATCAGCTGAAAATTCTGGCCTTGGCGAGCTAATGAATAAACCAAACAGCAATGAAACCGCGAAGGGTAGACAAAAGTATATGATAATGGTCTTTGGAGAGGTCAGCAATGAACTTATGATCTTCCGAATGGAAATCTTTTGACGATGAGGTTTCCCACTTCTTTTCTCTCGCTTGTTCGCCATTACTGAAAATCTCGTTTTGAAACAGCTGTATTTGCTAGATTCACTACATAAGTCCCTCGATGTTCCATAGTTGTTGTTGTTGCTGTCACTTTAGCAATGCGACGATACATCACTATGGGTGTGGAGATAAGGGCCTTTTGTAATGAATCTAATTAACAAAAAATTCTCGAGTATCAAATTTTGAATGGCTGACAGCATAGACGACCTTCCACGAAATGGGCCAATCATATTGCGTAAAACCTTCAACAAATTCCAAATTAGGCCCATTTTGCCCGTGTTTATCATCCTTCGCGTTGCCATATCACTTCTTACGTCAACGAAGTTTAGCTCTTCAAAATTTATGTCAAGATTCGTAAGCATTGGTGAGAAGACTCCTGATTTTCTACACGGCTTGTGCACGGGAAACTTTCTCGCTCAGTGGGGGACAGCAACATCTTATACGTATAGAACTTCAAGCCATTTTTGTGGAGTCCGTGTTTCCCTAGTATAAATAGGAATTTACCATCGGCAAAACTATAATACTCTCAAGGAAACAATTATTTGCAAAAATCCATCATTTTCTCTCAACATGAGACGAACTGAGCTGGGAGGTTCACAGAAATGATGCAAAAAAACACATGCTGGACCCTTGAAACTCAATTCCGCTAATTTCCAGAATTCTACTGTCATTCATTACGAAATGTGGTAAAAATTACTTCATTTAATTGCGTCTATAAATCAATACTTCTAACATGGATATACGAATTGAATTATGTAAGAGCGAAGTTCATACAAAAGACAAGGAAATTTCTCTATCCCCTGTAAGTTCTTCTCTAAAGGCGTGGTTTTATGCTGAGGGCTATAATGTAAGAAGTAGACATATTCCTGTCTAAAATTATATGCTTCTCTTTGAAACCACTTTGAAATAATCCAGTTCACTGAAATTAAACACTTGGACCTATGATCGAAGAAGAGTTACGCGTATCTCCACTTTTTGGATAATTAATTTGCGGTTATTGATAACAGTACTTGTAGCACTGACAAGGTTTACCCTGTAGAAATATTTCTATTCTTATTATTATTATGTTAAGCTAGATTAAAACTCATATGGTGCTACACAAGTTAAGGCACCAATCTGCAGATTAAAGCGAAAACCTTTTGAGGGATATCAATTTCTAAATTTTACAAAAGGAGCAACCTTAGGGATAGTACAAAATTTATTGTATTACATAGCCGGTGGAGAAGAAATATTCTTGCAAAAACATCTGCTCACCCCGACTAAAAATTTTTGCGAAAAAACTAACCGCCCTGTCACCCTTTCCTTAAAAAATGTACCTGCTCCGTATTCCAGAGCACTAGATGTAATACTACAGACGAATTAGCTAGTGATCTTATCAAAATCAATTCTTGTTCTTACAAGTCTTTAAAAAAAATTGACCTTGAAGATGAAAATTTTTAACTGATTGACTGGTTCTTGCAAACAATGGACATGGAAATTTTACATCACTTTACGCATCTCTTTAAAATTTTGTTCTCAAAATGAACAATTTTATATTTCAAACTTCAATTTGAGCTCATAAAAAGCTACTGCCCTGTTCATATTTGCTTTGTAAATAGTGTTGACCCCGTTCTGCATAGGTTCAAAAAACTTTTTTTGCCCTTTTGCGTTTTGCACCGGCCATGTAATAAAATAAATTTTGCACTGTCCCTTATTTCACTCATCCAGAATATGATGGTGTACGATGGCGATGGAGACCCCGCAGAGTGATCTAAATATCTCAAATCCTGTGTCTGGATATGCTTAGCTTGGATACATAACTAGATACTTACTTCCCAATATGAAATTAGTTACTGCAATCAAATATACAAAACAGAGAAATTGCATTACAAAAACAACTAACGGCCTTGATAACAGGTCTCCCAAGAAACAGAAAAACATTAACAAAATCTACATCGAAAATTGTACGCCAAAAGTTACAAAGTTAAACATACAATATTTCATGAATATGGAAAATTTATAGAATTTACCCAAGCTACACAAATTTGATATTTGCAAAAGTCATATAATTGGCAATCTAAGCCTAAATTATGTTTGCTAATATTAGTTTCTAACAAGAATTATCAGATATTTACTGCATATGAATAAGTAGAGTTGCTATTTGGGCTGAAAAATTCCCCATTACGATTACGAAATTCTACGAAGAGCAACTTACAAATAATAAATTCGCTCACAAAAAACACCAGAACTACATAAATTGCCTGTTCAAACATAGATGTCAAGTGGTTACAAAGATTGCCGATCGACAAACTACCTGATCGACTGGAAAATCCTATCCACAACTCCAAAATTTTTACATTCAAACTTACTGCAAGTTCAAACAACATCGAGAATAATGAAGATTGGATAGGGAATCAAATTGATCTAATTTCACAACTAACAAGCTTAATATTTGGTGACAAAGAAGGTCGGCCTAACTCATAAAATTTATCTTCCAAACAAACATGGTATGATGCTTGCTAAAAGTTTCTGTACACTCTACCAGGATTTGAAAGTAAAGAATTTAATCTTTTGTAATGCTTAATGTTATAATGTTTTGTATTCTGTAGCTTTTTTTCATCACATAAGCAGAGTAGGAACATTCTTTGAAACCACTTGACATCTAAATCAGAACAGATTTAAATAACTTCAACATGGAGAAAATGAAATATTTTTAAAATCTCCCACAAGAACGAGATTACTTTATGCTCATTATATTTGCATTATCGATAATTTCTAAATCGATTTTCGACTGCATGGGGCGGATCTATACTGGGTTCTGGCGTAGCCTTCCGTTTTAAAGTTTGTGTATTGAATTGGAGTACGAAATCAAGCCTATAAACTGATATCTCATTTTTTACCTACAGTCGTATGAAAAGTGGCCTATTTAAAAGCCACCCCCCACTTTGTTTTTGGTATAATGTAATTGTTTCTAAACTATTAAAAGAGAGAGTACATATCATTAAAATATTGGTATCACATAACTTGCCATTTTCCTGGCATTGGACGAGGACCCTTGGGCTTTTGTTGTAATCGATTACCAAATGCTGAAATGAAAAAGATACTGCAAGATGAAGCAGGTATGAAATTACCAAAATGTGAAAAAGATACTGTTTGAGACTTTGCAATAAATTTGAACAACGACTGAGAAAAACTCGACTCTAAGGGCATTATTATATGAGGCGGGCTGGCCCGTTAGCCAGCTCGCTCGCCCTTCAGCTGAGATCCTACATATCTGGTCACAGCTTTGTAAACATCGTTTTGTGTTTATACGTATGCCGGGCTGGCCCGTTGTGATCTCTCATATAAAACCGGGCTGGCTCGAAGCGAGCCAGCTCGCTAACGGGCCAGCCCGCCTCATATAAACAGGCCCTAATGCAACCTAGTTCAAATCCCTAAATTACGAAATGCTACATAGAGTACTGTTTGAGTAAAAACAGAGTTTGCAAAACATCGCGAAGCAACAACTAATTTCAATAAATCAGAGAGTGCTTAAAATGGAAAGATGAAGCTAGATGCTACATACAATTCACTTCACCAAAGTCAATCATACCGTTCTAACGATTCGGAAGATTTTGCTTTGAAATCATGACTGAAAATAACATAGGCATCGAATCTTTGCAAAACTTTAAAATGAATTGTGTAAAATTTTCTTGCCACATTCTTTCAAATGAATTGCTCAAAAGGAACTTTTGGTAATTTGCCATAATTCCAGAGAGAGCATTTTTGAAATCATCATTATTTTTGGAATTACAGCATTTTTATGTTTTATGGGAGGACGTACGATACGAAGTATCAAAAGTTTTGAGAAACATTAAAAGCATAATAAATTCTAAACTGACTGAGGAAAATCAATATGATCAATACAAGAATTACTCAGTTTTTGAAGGCCCAAAAGATGGTAGCAAGCAAAAGTCTGTAGCTTTATGGTTTACAATTTAGCAATTTGATGATGTAGTGTCACAACTTGAAAATTAGCAGAAATCTAAAAACGCTTTAATCCAAAAATAATGATGATATCAAAAATGATCTCTCTGGGATTAAGGAAAATTACCTAAAGTTCCCTTCGAGCAAATCATTTGAAAGAATGGGGCAATAACATTTTACACAATTAATGTTAAAGTTATGCAAAGATTCCACGCCTATGCTACTGAAAATATTTTAAACTTCGCCTACGGTTTTTCATAACGATATACAGTAAATCCCCGCGTATAAGAACCTACAAAAATAAGAACCTGCAGGCTGTTTTTCCTAAATTATGCACCTTGTAATTAAGAACCTGTTTCAGTTTGATAAAAAGAGTATGTTCTTATTACAAGGGTAATAAAATTGATTTTTTATGGTCCTTACTAAATTGATGTTTGTCCCTGTTAGCTGTTAAAGTCTGAACCTCCTCCCCTCCTTTTTAATAATGGCAAACATTTCTGTCAAGATTCTAAGCCTAGAATTGGTTATTAGGTCATTAATAACATTGCCAAATGCAACTAATAGGGTTGAAAATCCCTTGTTGATGACTCCTAAAAGGTNAGCAAATCATTTGAAAGAATGGGGCAATAACATTTTACACAATTAATGTTAAAGTTATGCAAAGATTCCACGCCTATGCTACTGAAAATATTCTAAACTTCGCCTACGGTTTTTCATAACGATATACAGTAAATCCCCGCGTATAAGAACCTACAAAAATAAGAACCTGCAGGCTGTTTTTCCTAAATTATGCACCTTGTAATTAAGAACCTGTTTCAGTTTGATAAAAAGAGTATGTTCTTATTACAAGGGTAATAAAATTGATTTTTTTATGGTCCTTACTAAATTGATGTTTGTCCCTGTTAGCTGATAAAGTCTGAACCTCCTCCCCTCCTTTTTAATAATGGCAAACATTTCTGTCAAGATTCTAAGCCTAGAATTGGTTATTAGGTCATTAATAACATTGCCAAATGCAAATAATAGGGTTGAAAATCCCTTGTTGATGACTCCTAAAAGGTTTTCACAAGGGACCCTTTGAATAAGAGCCTTTATATCCTGAAGTTAATCTAAGTACCTTTCACATAAGAACCTAATTCAGCCTGGCCCTGAAAAAAGTAGGTTCTTATAAGCGGGGACTTACAGTATGAAGGCCTAATACTTACACATGTCCTGTTGGTTTTGTAGAGAATTCGTAGATTGACCTGGTAATCGAACGATAAAAAGTATGAAATTCAAAACGAAACAACTGACAAGGAATTTTCTATGTTGCTGAAAAAAATGAGGTTTTTAAGAAAGTAAGCGAAGGAATTAGTTAAATAAAAAATCAAAATACATTTAATGAAACTTGGTGTAAAGCATGAGAGACATGACAAAACTCGATTCCGTTGCTACAATGAAGTCCTATGTCACAGAAGCTGCCAATTACAGCTGCTAGCAGTTAAATAAGTTGCCTGCTAAATTAGCTGTCCGGTTAAATTAAGTTTCCTATGAGAACCGATTATTTAGTCTTATTTAAGGATTCCTCGATTGGTTTACCTATCGAGAAAGCTTCTCCTTTAAGTAATTCCCTCCATACAATTTATCTTGTTCCTCTGTTTGTATTTGTATATTGTATTTATTTTCTGTATCATTGTATTAATTTTCTGTAATATTGCCTTATATCCTTGTAGTTTAGTTATATATTTGTATAGTTAGCATTATTAAATTGCATGTGGTGGAATATAAAATAGAAGAAACTGAAACTGATTTTTCTATTTAGTTATGTGACATACCCTTAGCTGGAGATGGTGTGTAAAATGCAGAGCTCGTAGGTCCAGGAGAATTTGAATTTTGTCGTACTCCGATAAACTAAAACAAAAAAGTAATTAACATTCAAATTAGCATTTATGAAATATGTTTGAAGTTGACTTGTGGCGTTTCGTAAATGATTACTGTCTCTATCCGACAATGTAAACAATGATAGGATATAAGGACTCACTGCTTTATATTGTTGCTACAATAGCATAAAAAACTGAACTTTCACTTCCAAAATATTAACTTGTAGCACAAAATAATGTACCGTATTTCCTCTAATAAACGCCCCCAGCGTTTATTAAACTTTGAAGGAATTTGAAGAAGCGTTTATTAGAGGGCGGAGTTTATTTGAGGCTAGGCGTTTATTAGAGGCAATACGGTATACCTATCAATCAAAAAAGACTTCATGCAGAAACTCTAAAGCCTTTGAAACCAATTCAAGCATATACAATTAATCTTTGTCTTTATGTATACTTTCTTTGTACGAGAAAGTATAGAAATTCTGAGAAAGTATTTGTCGTATAGAAATCGTCCAAAAAGAAAGACGAACTTAAATGCCTCTTCGACGGTAAAATCAACTATGATCGAAATCAAATTGGACGAAACGACTACCAAAGCAAAGGTCATCTGGGTCAAAGGTCAAAGGACATTGGAACTCAAATTCTCGTCAAAAAATGCATCAGGCAATATGATTGAAGAAATCGACATAAAATAACTAAAGTGACTCACTGCTTGTTTAATATTTGATTTGATTTTGCCAACCCCAGCGGAAATCCACGGGAAAGAAGATTGTTCACCAGATGCTGAAGGAGGAGAGGTCTCTGATGGTGTAGCAGGCTCTGAATCTACGAATCATGAAGATATGAAACGTTTCACGAGTAACAATAGACCATAACGCTAAAGATAGCGGCTCCAAAAGACTCTGCTGTGTTTTGCTGCAAAGCATGCTTGTAAAAAGCTCCCTGACGACCACCTAACGACACACAAATTTCGGTCTGCCGTTTCGACTAGCTAGCTTGAATTCGAATCGACCCTGAATTCGAATGCAACATGGTTCGAAAGGAAACCTTTCCAAAGCAGAAAAGTAAAGTTTTGATTCGAATTGAAGTTTTAATTGAAGATTCGCGTTCGAATTACAACATTGTCCTATTTGTTTAAATTTATTACTTGTGCCGAACTTTACCACAGCTAGCTAGTCGAAATGGCAGACCATCATTTTTATGTCGTTAGGTGGTCGTCACGGAGCTTTTTACCAGCATGCTTTGCGCGGCCGCAATCTTTAGCATTATTGTCTAGTGATTGAATAATGCACTGTGAGTATTCGCCTCTAACTGGGCTTAAAGATAGCTCGAAGCAAAAACTGTGGCAAATATTGGTTAATTTACCGCTCAGGGTTGGAGTGAAAATATTCGCCTTCATATCCAGTTCTTTGAAACAACAAAATTATAGCATATTGAGGGATAGTTTATGTCTCGATTCGTGCACTTTCAAGTTCTCAAGCTGCGGGGAGTTAGTGGCAGGGATAAATTACATTGTAAAATTGTAAGTGTCCTCAGTGAATAGAGTAGAAACCAATCAACAACAGCAACAACAACAATAACAACCAACTTGTGAGCTTCTGCTCTATAAATACCTAAATCTCGTCTCAAATTAGATTTGAGGTAAGATTTGCGATAACGCAAAATTAATCATGTACAACACTTCAATTGTTGTTATTCGCGGGCATTTTCACGTGACATCTATAATATGAGACAGACTATTGTACAATAGACCAATTCGACAATCAAAATCGGAGACTGGGGAGAGCGGTTTGTTCTGGTAAATTTCACAATCCAAACAAGAATCTTGAAGTTAAATTCAACAAAATACCAGGCGTCCTCTTGTTCTTATCTGTTGATACACCATTTTCATCAAGGACGATAAATGAATCGGGAGTCCTTGCTGGTAGCTCAGGAGGACCATTGTTAAGACTCAATTTTGGCCTCTAAAATTAAGAGAAGAACATAAGATTATTATTATCACATGACACAAAGAAATGAAGGTTTATGGTCAGTAATGAATCTATACATGAAAGAAAACTAAGAGAAGTAAAACATCTTGCAACGTTTTGAACAATAAGGAAAACGAAACAAACCCTGGGAAAGAATTATTCAAGCAACTAGTTATTCTAGTTAAGGAAATCCTTGGCAACTTTTTACTATATTTCCACCTGTTTCCTGTATCGTATTACTTGGAAGGTACTTGAGTAATGTCTAAACATGGAAAAGGCTTAAAAAAACTTCGTTCTGAAATGTTCACAGGAAGAAAACATGAAGATTGTTATGGAACTCCTATGAAACTCTGAGTACTAAAAATCTGATAACATTAAGAAAGTTATAGTACTGGCTCAAAATCTTAGTTTCTTGAAAGAAAAAAATACGTGTATTGGCTAAAAATACATGCTTTCAATACCTCTTTAGGTTTGTTGGTAGAGGGCGTCCATATTGGTTCGTAAAGAGATTCTGTAATGGCTGGATGGGATGGCGGTGACTGATTCACAATTTTAGAATACACTGCGATTGAAATAAAAGTTTTCGTTACTTACGATGGATTCAAGTCAAATCAATCAAATCAATCAAATTAATCAAATCAATCAAATCAATCAATCAATCTATCAAATCAAATTAAATCAAATTAAATCAATCAAATCAATCAAATCAATCAAATCAATCAATCAATCTATCTATCAAATCAAATTAAATCAAATTAAATCAATCAAATAAATCAAATAAATCAAATAAATCAAATAAATCAAATAAATCAAATCAATCAATCAATCTATCTATCAATCAAATTAAATCAATCAAATCAACCAAATCAGATCAAATTAAATCAATCAATCAATCAAATCAAATCAAATCAAATCATCCTCATTATTTACAGTTAGTGTGATATGACATACTAAAACTACACTCGACGATTCATTGCATTGCATTTTGCATTTGATTCCGATTGGAAAAATTATCACCCCTTTGGGGACAAAACGTATTCCCCCAGTTCCTTTTTCCCTGCAGTAAACTTTGCTCAAGTAGTTAAATAAAGTGATTATGCATTTTTTTAATATTCCATAAAAATTTACAAAAGACAAATTATTTCTACTGTTAACTACAAGATACTTTACAAACACTACAAGAACGATACGACAGGTAGGGAGCAAAAGATTTTGACAACCCCGTGGCCGTTGCATAACAAAATAAAACTTACACATAGTACTGCAAATGATTGAATATACTACAAACAAAACAAAAATTTACAACAAGGGGCTTGGTGGCTGCGTGGAATTACATAAAAAGAGTTAAATGAAATGGGACTTTACAAAATGGGATTTTACGAAAATGGACTTGGTGGTAGAGTGTGGTATTAGAATTGAAATAATCTCAAACAAATCGACCAGTTTTGTAGGTCTGCGCGCAGGCTACCAGTTTTGTGGATGTACTGCAACCTCGTCCCCAGGGCCTTTTGTCTGTCCTGGGGACGAGGTTGGATGTACTGCAGCTCGAGTATATTTCTATTGAGGTCATTGGGAAGGTCTTCATCACCATATAAATAATCAAGTTGCGTCAGAACCTCGTTTGAAAGATTATTATATTCAAATGGTAACATCGTCCATCATTCAATTCAAAAAACATATGAAAACAAGGGACTTCGGTAATGCAAAATCACAACTATAACTCTTCCTAAAACAATATTAAGTGAGGCGAATTATTACAGCCTCTTTTTAAGATTTAGTTTGCTTGTTCATAAAGTACAACCGCATTCCTAGTGATACGTCAAGCCTCTATTGACTTGTCCAAACTCTGAACGTACGCCATAGGATAGGATGGGAAGTACTCGAAATGATCCTAACACATGGGATTATTCTTTTCTCAAGTCATGAAATAAACCAAAGAGTAAAATCGTTGCTTCAAACTTGATATTTTATGGTTCCAATCACACTCTTTGTCGTCCATCTTTAAAATGAGTGATTGCTTTTGTTTTTAAAGAGAGCCAATCAAACTGCAGAGAGCCCTAAATAATTCCCAGGGTCTCTCGTTCGGTGAAACATATAAAAGGCACCGGAAACGAAAATACAGTAAATAAGTAAATGATAAAAGTACCATAAATAGCGTAGATNTTAAGTTGAATAGCAATATAAAAACTAAAAATGTCCATAACAAAATTTTTTACGAAAATTAATTCAAAAGAAAAGTGAAATCATACCCTCTGCAATGGCTCGTTTAGCCTTTTCTTGAAGGTAGGAAGAGAGGGTGCATGTTTGACATCCAAGCTTAATTTGTTCCAAAGCTTAGGTCCACGAAATGAAATAGACTTCTGCCCATTTGACGTTTTGAAAAGTGGAACACGCAAGTCAGTTTCGGTGTTTCTCAGCCTCAGTGTATTTTGGGCTGAGTTCTTTATAAACAGCTTGGATAGATATTCCGGAGCAAGACCATTTGTTGACTTGTACATTATAGTCGCTGTTTCATTTTGAATAATGTCAGAAATTGTTGGCCATTTCAGCCTCTTAATCAGACTAGCTGCTGAAACATCATAGCTGCTATTTGTAACAATTCTGGCAGCACGATTTTGCAACTTTTGGAGGGTCTCAATTTGAATTTTCCCACAACATCCCCACACTGAGCAACAATAGCGAAAATGGGGCTCCACAATTCCTCTGTACATTTTACTTAGCGTTTCCTTTGGGAGAAATTTCTTTGCATACTTCAAAAAACCTAAGGCTCGAGAGACTTTAGTTCTCATACAGTTTATATGCTCATCCCAAACAAGATGACTATCCAACTGAACACCTAGGTATTTAGTGTTCTCAACGACCTTTATCTGAGTGCCATTTATAGAGAAGGAAGGCTGCTCAACGACTTCATCAGAAATCATTTTAAGCTTTGGACGGGATCCAACTACCATTGCGTGAGTCTTAAGGACATTCAAGGATAGTTTGTTTCCCTGGAGCCAATCCTTTAAACAATTCAGATCTTCGTTCATAAATTGGTTCAGATCGTCTATATTTTTTGATGCATATGAAAGACTGGTGTCATCTGCATACATAGTCACGTTACAGTTTCGCAGAGCTAAAGGGAGATCATTTATATAAATCAAGAATAGCAGGGGACCAAGGCATGAGCCCTGTGGAACACCACACGTGACATCCTTTATCTGCGAAAATGCACCATTTACTTTGCAGAATTGCCGTCTGTTTTTCAGGTATGAAGCAAACCAAGAATGTTCCAGATCACTGATACCATACCTAATTAGCTTTTTTAGGAGAATATCATGATCTACCGTATCAAATGCTTTCTTTAGGTCAATGAAAACATTTGCTGTGTATTTTCCGTTATCCATATTTACATACCAGTCGTTAGTACTCGCGAGCAGACAGGTTACCACAGAATGTAGCAAACGGAAAGCAGATTGGTTTGAGAATAGAAGCTTATTTTTGATCAAAAAAGCGTAGACTTGATTATAGACCAACTTTTCGAACAGCCTAGCTAGAAATGGCAGAACAGATATAGGCCTATAGTTTGAACTGTCATCCTGTTGACCGCTCTTGAAGACAGGGGCAACTCGCGCAATTTTCCAGCTGTCTGGAAAAACTCCAGTGGCAAGGGAGAGGTTGAAAATGTCGCATAGGGATTCAGCTATCACAGGAAGTCCAATCTTCAAGAAAAAATTGGCCAGACCATCAGGGCCAGAACCCTTTGAGGTGTCAAATTTTCCGAAAACCCTTTCGATTTGAGGTATACTGACAGGCTCGAAATGAAATTTCAAACTTTTTGGATTAACCTCGTACTCATTTGATAAGAGAGGGTTTGATGCCTCAGGTATTTTGTCACTGAGGTTCTCGCCAATATCACAAAAGAAGTTATTCATTGACTCTGCAATAGCCATAGCCCCTGATACCGTTTTCCCTTCAACCTCTAGGGATGAGATGTGGGTGGTCTTAGTCTTCTTATTTAGAACTTGATTTATTGTTTTCCACGTGTTTTTTAGGTCACCATCATAGGAGGCGATCTTATTTGTGAAAAATTCGCGCTTCAAATTCTCATTCAGTTTATTTACTCGATTTCGCAGCTGCCTATAAGCCTGCATCAAAAGATCAGACTTTGAACTAACAGCAAGCTTCTTAAGCCTATCCCGAGATTTACACATGAGTTTGAACTCTTTCGTCAACCAGGGGGAGAACTTCTCAGAAACACGTCTGTTGCGCATCGGGGCATGCTTTTCCAGAATAATGGAAAACATGCTCGACCATTGCTCTACAGTTTGGTTGATATCATCAGTACTCGTAACTATTTTCTTCCAGTCAACACTCTTCAAATCGTTCAGAAAACTCTCCTCACAAAAATTTTTCATTTGTCTAGTGGAAATGATTTTGTGCTGCTTTTTTGATGCACCTCGGAATTTTCTGACACAGTAGACCAGATAATGATCACTAAGACTAATTTCTTTCACATCAGAAACAACAATGTTAGACTTGTTTGTCGTAGCAATATGATCAATCAGAGTCTTAGATGTTAGAGTTACTCTGGTCGCTTTGTTAATTAACTGTTGAAAACCAAAGAGATCATAGGTCTCCACGAGACGCTTAGAATGTGCAGGTAGGCCATTTGTAGATTCCGGTTCCTCTCTTGAATAATTAGCCAAAAGGTCACAATTTGTATCGCCTAGAAGTATGAGTTCTTTATTTTCGTTATCCAGAAACTGTAAAGTTTCCTCTAGTTGACGAAAGATATCAACAGACTCATCAGGGGGTCGATACCAAGCAAAAACTATAAAAGGAGCGGAGCGAACCGGTTTGCATTCGACGCACACAGCTTCAAGGGAAGAAACAGGGACGTCATTCCGAAGACTGCATTTGTCGAACAGGTTATCTTTTATGTAGATTGCCACACCACCACCGTTACGATTTCGGTCACATCTTTTAATGGAATAGCCTTCAATACCAACGAGTTCATCGGCGATGTTTACATCAAGCTTAGTTTCATTTATAGCCAGGATATGTATACCTAGCTCCTTGACAATCAAACGAATCTCGTCGATATGGAGGAGAAGGCTATTCACATTCAAAGTTGCAACCACTACACCCTTCCTATGACCCAACACAGTGTTACCCCTTGTCGGAGAGCGGTCTGGGACGGTATGAGATTGTACCCTAGGTGGAGATGTCAGACATGCATCCTCACTATCTGTTATAACAGAATTTGTCGTTAGTCAATGCTGTAAGTTAGCCTTAATAATTTCAAACAGATTGTTTGTAAAGATATCTACACCAGACTTATTCAAATGTATTTTACTACGGTTAAGATTCTTGGAAGGATCTATATTTGCATGATCTGTGTAAGAGATTTTATTCTCTTCGCAAAGATCACGCAAAACAAAATTTACCTTCACACGTTTTGGCTCAAGAGCATCGTATCTTGGAACAAGTGCGGATACAACAGGCTTAATGCCGCTTCTCTCAATGTTCTTCGCAAGATTTACAATGTTTTCTGCAATTTCTACTTCAGATTTAGACCTTTTTCCAAGATCATTCGTTCCAACGTGGAGAACTATGCAATCAGGTTGCCTATCCATCGTCGGCTTTATGTAGCTTTCCATGTCAGACACCGTACTTCCGCTAAATGACTTGACGTACACATTTTCTTCAGAACCACATCTTTCCTTTAGTTCCCAGCCTTTTACATCTTTTAGTAGCGAATCGCCGATTATAAACGTGGTTTTCTTCCCCTTTTTCTTGATCTCAGATTGATTTTCCTTATCAGAGCTTTCCGGTAGCTGATTTTTCCGGATCTCGGTTTGATTTTTCTTATCAACACTTTCCGGTAGCTGATCTTTTCGGATCTCAGTTTGATTTTTCTTATCAACGCCTTCCAGTAGCTGGTCATCCTTTCGATTTGTTTCCTTTCCATTTGCATTGTCTTTTTTGTTTACTTGGGTAGTCTGTAACTTTGACCTGTTGTTGCTTTTTCGCTGCCTCTTATTTGGGCGTTTCCTATTGTTGCCCTTTGTGTCATTTACGATTTCAATTGATTCTAGAACAATGTTAGGATTGTTTAGGCCATTGTTTGTCGTTTGAGCAGCGTTACCATGGACGACAGAAGTATTATCAGCACAGATAGAAGTGTCCCTTGGGGACTCACTTCTAGGAGACATATCACGTTTCTGGATTTCCAGTTTAAAATCGAAAAAATGTGTCGTCAAGGGATACAAAATGGCGCTTCGGTCTGACGTTGCCTCTAGCGTATTACTGCGTTGATTGTTTTCTTTTGTTTCCTCTAGATCGGGTAATAAACCAAATACTAACTTTTCACTTCGGGTAATACGGAAAATATCAAGCCCTCGGTCATCGTATTGACCTCGCAAGCTCTGTCAATACTGTTGACCTCAGGCTTCATATTTTTCTGTATTGCCCTCCCAAAACGTTAGTATTGGTATAGTACTACCCTTTCAGTAGTTTCCAGGTCACAAAATCCTGATCCTACTTTGAGCTGTTAAAGTCCTTTCCAGACATTCCTTTTGAGTGACTTTGATTGAAAACAGCATGCAACAGTATTTTTTTCGAACGTTATTTGCTGCTTAATCAGACCATGAACTGAGAATCGTCGACGAGTTGAGTAAACAGACCGTAGCACCCTTAGAGGCTTAATATATTTAACTTATAAGGTCCTTGGTATTATGCAGTTATATCTTGATTCAATACATAACTCGAAGTGTTGGAAGTACAAATAACGAGATTATGAAGATCTTTTTGTTCCTGAAGTCCAAAAAAGGAAACGTCTTAAAACTCCGAGCTCCCATCGCTTGCTTTCTTATGTTAAGTTGGCCGTCCTACAGACACAGGTTCAATAAATGGCTAAATAAAAATATTTTCGTTGCAGTTAAAACAAACCAAAGCGTTTTGATTTGATGATCCAAAGTCGATGTTAACGTAGGAAGGATTGCTTGAAGCCTTCTCTGCATTCTTGATGTGCTCAATGATTAAGTCTTTGTATACATCGTAAAGATATTCGTATTGCTCCTGAAACATAAAAAATTGATATCAGACTTAATAATATATTTGCAAAATAGGTGGGTATAAAAATAATCCAATATCGTTTTAATCTTCATAAAAAAACCTTTTAGATATTCTGAAAAAGGGTTTGGACTTTCGTCGTCATTGTGCCAGCCAGTTGCGATTTCATAGCGCAAGACTGATGAAAATCCATGATATAAAAGGGTTAGACCCACTGCATGGTTTGGTTTGGTTTGGAACAGCCATCCAGTCTCTTTCGTTTCTTTCGACTGTTTCTATGTTGTCTTTGTTGTTTCGTTTTGTTCTGAAGTTGGATTTGTAGAATTGGAAGTGCCGTCCTTGGTAGAGGCCAGATGACCTTATGTCTTCCTACACCAAGAACGGTACAGTATTTATGTATTTATATTAGTTAGTTTTTAATTTATTATGAATAGAAAAAAGGGTCTAGAACGAGCCACATTGTTAAACATTTTTTCTATATTTTTCTACAGTTTGAAGCAATAAGATTAATTTTTGACTGTGCATGATTTTCTTCATTTCATAAAATCCAAAGATTGCTGCATTAATGAAAAGATGCAAAGATTGCTGCATCTACTCTTTGCCATTAAAAGGGACAATCCAATAAAAATTACATGAGAAAAAAACGTTACTATGTAAAAGTTCGCATTTTTCCTTCTCTTCCTTTTGATCAGTAAAACATTTCAAGCAACTGATCATGGAAGCAGATGACTAATAGCAGATTTTAGGGTCAGGCTTCAGTTTACTGCCTCAGAAAATGGAGTTTTAACAACAGCGATCAACTGTACAGTATTTAAGAATATGGTCAAGATAAATTACTCTCAGAAAATACGATTAAACGCTCGAAGAAGAAGACAATTGGCTGACTGATTGCAGAAAATTACAAATTTTGTATTTACCTTTGATTGGACCATGGCAGGTCTCTGTTTTCTCAACGACATCACTAAATCAAATACGCTGAATTTTGGAGGCTGAAGGGAAAGAAGTGATAAAAAATAAGTGGATCTGTCATGATGTAAATCTGAAGACTAAACATAACTAACAGCATTCTCGAAATTCTTAAAATCATTAGAAAATCATATGAACCATCTAACATGACGTATGCTCCTTGAATGTAAGGGATATGATGGATTTTGCAAAAACTAGCACATTCGAAAAATAAATACTAAAATTTGTTTTTGATTTCTCTTTCTTCTCCAGCTTTTATAAAAAATTACACACAAACTAAATTCATGATGCAATAATTTCGTGAAAAATAAAAATCAATTTTGCCGAACAAAAAAGTTCTAGCTTCATCAATAATTCTATTATACATTAAAATCGTCCAGGTACAGTTCGAGTTAAAGGAGGGATCTAAGCGAAAAAACTAAAAAAACTTACTGATTTTCGGATGATCCTTCGACCATAATCAACAGCTACAATGGCACCAGTTCTGCCACAACCAGCACTAAAACAAAACTTATCCATTACATTGATGATTCTGAGCTTCAGCAATACATATTTTGATTATAACAGAAAACAAAATATGGAGAGACGTTGAAGAAGCCTCAAAGGTGAAACGAAACTTCTAGCCAACAAACACAATACAGCGTAGCAAGGCAACAAACTAATGGCAAGCAGAACTACTTTAAATTTTATAAATAGTTCAAAATATGCATGATTATCATTTTATAGTTGAGAATCAAACGTTCTAGCTCGTTTTGTTCTCTTGATAACTAAAAGGGTGCAGCTAAAAAAGTGCTGTCAAAAAGCAAACACTTTGGTTTGGCGTTACACGTACTTTAGAGACAAAAAAATAACAAAACTTCTGGACAAATACAGCTTGATTTCAGGAAACTAGGCACACCACAGTCTCGATTGATTGATTCACTCAAAAAATAGAGGTGCTAACAAAAACCCCAAGGGGTTTTTCAGCAGCCTACAAATAGGCAACCCCTAAAGGTGCTTAAAAAAACCCTGTTCAGAGGTTTTTGAAAGAACCCCTTTGCACAGGTTTTTCCAAGAACCCCTTTTACGGGTTTCTCAAAGAACCCCTTACGAAGGTTTTTTAAATAACCTGTNTTTTTTCTTTTCGGTGATACAACCTGCATTTTTTTTTTGTCAACTTATTTTAATTCGATTTTTACCTAGCTATACATATATACATACATACAACTAATCTAAATCGAATATACAAATGAATAAATAAAGAAATAAATAAATCAATAGATAAGTTAAATATTCAAATCTAAATGGACAATGTATGGACAAAATGTACAGGATATCTTCGAATTGACAAGGGTTGCATTTACAAGTAGGGCCATCCCATTGTTTTATTATAAAATTTCTGACCGATAAAAATTGAAGGCACGATAAAAAATGAAAACTTTTTCCTGACACTTACGATGCAAGTCTTTTCAACCGCAAGTTATGTAGTCTGCGCGCAGGCTACCAGTTAAAGACCCTCTGCTAACCATGTGGCTGTGCACGCCGTTGCTGTCCCAGAATGCACTGCAAATGGACTTTTAGATTATCTGAAAGTCTCTGATGCTAGGCCGGAGTTGTGCTGTTTTTTCGTGTGCAGCACGCAAAGCCTCATGGTTAGCAGAGGGTCTTTAAGTGGATATCAATTAGTATAAACTTATCGGCAAAAAGCGTATACTTCATCTCCTGCTGTTTCCCTTTCGAATCATATTTTAGAAGGTGTTGTGGCGCACTGATGTCATCCTCTGACTTTGCAGCCAGAACAGTTTAGAAACTCAGGGTTCGAGCCCCACCCACACCTCTTGAGCATCATGACTAGGGGTCGCGGATTCGATCAGCGCTTAGCTATTTCTGCTGTTCCAGTACTTGGCGTTAAAAACCGCAACTTCACCGTCACTTTCGTATTTTGAAAATTTTGTCGTGGCCAGTGCAGACATAAAATTTTCCCACAAAAAAATAGTAAGTCCCTTTACAGGCATTCCCAGCAGCTATTTACTTTTCTGTCCGAGAAAATTATCGCATTAGTTATATTGAATTCATCCTGTTGGGTCTAGTTCGACTATTTGTTTTAATCAGTAACAGAAGACAACATTCCGCAAACGGTTCTGCTATCCAACGCAATTTCCACGTTCTGTACTACAAAAATACTTTTGGATGAAGAATGAGAAGATGGTGCTACCTTTCCCAGTTCGATTTCCTTGCAAGCCATAACGATCACCTATCAAAAAAGGGAAACAATCCTTCGTTAAATTGAAGATCATATCACAACAACTCAAAACCAAGGTGCTAAAAGAGTCGGGCGATATTTTTATACAGTTTTAAACGAAATGTTCGATTGAGTGGTGTTAAGAATACGAGTCGAATCTTTCTAAAACTCTAAAATTAATAGTGTAAAATTTATTGCCCAATTATTTCAAATGAATTGCTAGAAGGGAACTTTCTGTAATTTGCCATAATTCCAGAGAGAGCATTTTGATATCATCATTATTCTTGGAATTACAGTGTTTTAATGTTTTATGAAAGGATGTACGAGAGAATGTATCTAAAGCTTTGACAAACATTAAAAGCACCACGAATTCTAAACTGATTGAGGAAAATCAATATGACCAATACAAGAAATACTCAGTTTTGGAAGGTCTACAAGATGGTAGCAAGCAAAAGTCTGTAGCTATTATGGTTTACGATTTAGTAATTTGATGACGTCACAACTTCAAAAGTAGCAGACATTTTAAAAACGCTGTAATTCTGAAAATAATGATGATATCAAAAATGCTCTCTCTGAGAAAGTTTTCTTCGAGCAATTCACTTGAAAGAATAGGGCAATAACAATTTAAACGATTAAATTTAAAGTTTTACAAAGATTCCTATGCTGTGGTGTTCGAGCTTCTATCGCTGTTGTGCACATTCGAAAATTCGTCAGATTTCTACTAAAATTCATTAAACAATATCGCTCGATCCAGACTCTTTTGCAGAATAGCTAAAAGGTCTATCAAAACTGATTCGATTTTAAAGATATTTGTAAAAAATGAGAAAAGAGACCGCAATCCGAAGGATGAAGTAAGGAATACAGAAAACTGTATGGCGGACACAAAACGAAGAATTCCGAAAAATTATGGAATTTGACTTCGAGAACTCTACATTCATTTTATTCTTTTATTATTTGCTTCAAATAAAGTGTGTTTGAATAATATACAGTATATTTCATATGAGCACCAGTTTGTTTGGTCAGGATAAACATTAATTACACAATCATTTCACTTATCGACTTTCACACCAGCATGCCAAGGCTTCCTATGCAATGAATAATTTATGCTTAACAGAATAATGTTTACATTAATCAAGAACGGTTTGGAATAACAAGCTGCTTAATTACACCCATTTTTATTATCAATTAAGGTGCACAATAATATTGCCTTGAAGCAGAAGTGAAGAAATACATAATTTTAATAAAATTTACGATCTTACCTTGACTTTGTGCTGCCAAGCCATTCTCCAAAAATCACTTACAGTGGCTGGAGTTGGACCTTGAGATGCTATATAGCCTTTCTTCCCTTCAGGAGACTAATAAAAGGACAAATAATTACCCCCAGACAAGACTTCCCTTTTAGACGAATTTCAGAAATAAGGTTAAGTGTTCATCTTGCTAATAAAAATCGCTCGTTGAGAAAAACTTTATGAAAAATTGCTGTAGAACCTCTGCAGTGCGTGTCTGACGTCAAATCATGGAGACCCTAGGCAGCTACAGTGTTTTTAATGATGTAATGTTTTGCAATTGCTTTTCAACAGAAACGAGTTTCAGGTTCATAAAAACAGGATAACCCAATGGAATAAATTGCAATGTGTTAACGATCTTGAAAACTTAGCTATTTGGCCCAAACCATTAGATGAACCTGAATAAAGTTTACACTAATCATAAATACATGCCATGTTAAGCTTACCCAGATATAGCTGGCATTGATATAATCTGATCCCTCCTCGCTGTTTGCTTTCTCCAATATCACCCTTGAATGATCAACTGAAATAAAATAACAAATATATCATCAACTAATTTACTCATTTGATTCAAGGCTTCTAGCTAAACTGGAAGATCAAGTTGAAGATAATAGCAGGCAAGCCAAAGAGCACAAATAACTGAAATACAGTAGTGACAAACGGTCCAAATTATCTAACAGACATTTTTTCCTATTTCTACATCTTTCCTGTGAGTAATACTGAAGGTGTTGTGGCGCAGTGGTGTAATCCTCTTGACTTTGCAGCCAGAACAGTCAGGCGGACAGGGTTCAATCCCAGGTAGAGCCCCTCCATCTGAGCATCATGACAAGGGGTCGCGGACTCGATTTGGTCTTCTCTACTTCTGCGATCCCAGCGCTTGGCGCTAGAAAAGGCAACTTTACCTTCACCTTCACTGGTTTATTCAATTTGATACCACATTAAAAGTAATACAGTACAGGCCTTGCCCACATTAACATGACGAGAGTTCTCAATAGTTCTTACAGGAAGAATTCTTCACATTTTGATAAGAATTCTTGAGTCATATGAATTGAGAGATTCTTGAGAATTCTTAGGCTGGAAAACCATGTTAATGTGCACAAAGCCTGTACTGTAAGTATCTGAATATCAAAGAATGACCCAACCATTCAGCTCTAAAGTTTCCACTGTTGAAAATGTACCAACACATTGTAAAAGACCTTTTTGCCAGTGTGGTGCTTTCAGCCTCCAGCAATATTGTCACATAATAGGATCTTTGTGTATCTACTGTAGATTTCAGCTTGATTTAACTTACAAAAAGATACTATTACTTCAGGGAATTGTTTGGGCCTCCACATTTCTACTTACACGGCAAAATATCCTTGTATCTGTTTTTCTTCCTATTGAATTCTTTTCCACCTTCTGTAGCAACCGTTATCCCATCCTGTACNCCATTAGATGAACCTGAATAAAGTTTACACTAATCATAAATACATGCCATGTTAAGCTTACCCAGATATAGCTGGCATTGATATAATCTGATCCCTCCTCGCTGTTTGCTTTCTCCAATATCACCCTTGAATGATCAACTGAAATAAAATAACAAATATATCATCAACTAATTTACTCATTTGATTCAAGGCTTCTAGCTAAACTGGAAGATCAAGTTGAAGATAATAGCAGGCAAGCCAAAGAGCACAAATAACTGAAATACAGTAGTGACAAACGGTCCAAATTATCTAACAGACATTTTTTCCTATTTCTACATCTTTCCTGTGAGTAATACTGAAGGTGTTGTGGCGCAGTGGTGTAATCCTCTTGACTTTGCAGCCAGAACAGTCAGGCGGACAGGGTTCAATCCCAGGTAGAGCCCCTCCATCTGAGCATCATGACAAGGGGTCGCGGACTCGATTTGGTCTTCTCTACTTCTGCGATCCCAGCGCTTGGCGCTAGAAAAGGCAACTTTACCTTCACCTTCACTGGTTTATTCAATTTGATACCACATTAAAAGTAATACAGTACAGGCCTTGCCCACATTAACATGACGAGAGTTCTCAATAGTTCTTACAGGAAGAATTCTTCACATTTTGATAAGAATTCTTGAGTCATATGAATTGAGAGATTCTTGAGAATTCTTAGGCTGGAAAACCATGTTAATGTGCACAAAGCCTGTACTGTAAGTATCTGAATATCAAAGAATGACCCAACCATTCAGCTCTAAAGTTTCCACTGTTGAAAATGTACCAACACATTGTAAAAGACCTTTTTGCCAGTGTGGTGCTTTCAGCCTCCAGCAATATTGTCACATAATAGGATCTTTGTGTATCTACTGTAGATTTCAGCTTGATTTAACTTACAAAAAGATACTATTACTTCAGGGAATTGTTTGGGCCTCCACATTTCTACTTACACGGCAAAATATCCTTGTATCTGTTTTTCTTCCTATTGAATTCTTTTCCACCTTCTGTAGCAACCGTTATCCCATCCTGTACCATTTTTTCAGATTCTCNGTAAGTATCTGAATATCAAAGAATGACCCAACCATTCAGCTCTAAAGTTTCCACTGTTGAAAATGTACCAACACATTGTAAAAGACCTTTACCAGTGTGGTGCTTTCAGCCTCCAGCAATATTGTCATATAATAGGATCTTTGTGTATCTACTGTAGATTTCAACTTGATTTAACTTACAAAAAGATATTATTACTTCAGGGAATTATTTAGGCCTCCGCATTTCTACTTACATGGCAAAATATCCTTGTATCTGTTTTTCTTCCTATTGAATTCTTTTCCACCTTCTGTAGCAACTGTTATCCCGTCCTGTACCATTTTTTCAGATTCTCTTTTAACTTTCTAGAAGGTACAAGACAAATCAAATGCTTCATTATTAAGCAGCATACATAAACACAAAATTTCGTAATGATAGGTTACAAAGACTCAAAAAGTGAGGAAATATATATATTTTCACATAGAACATCTGTCATGTTTTAAAATAGGGATGATACAGTGCAGCATTTGTGTAACATTAACATCAAAAGAAGTTGCAAGGAATTCTTAAGAATTAATCAAATGCAGATTATGAAAGACTGCAAGAATTTGAAGAATATTTCTTAAAGAATCTTCTGAAAATTCTTAGGAGCAGAATCAAAGGTACCTAAAAGCTGTGTATTTTCATTCAAAATTTCTGAATATTTTCATTTGTTGCCTTCATGAGATTGCCTAGTTTCTGAAAAAAATGCCAATGTCCGACAAACAAATTACCTGCCTTATCATCCAAAGGACTTTGGCAAAGCAAAAATTGAGAGTAATTATCTAAGAGCCATTGAGGAACACCCAAAATTATGATTTGATTGATACAAGATTCTTGTCTACAGCTTCCAACATTCTTGAAGACCACAAGGCAACTTTCAGTCGCTCCAATGAAGCTTGGATTGTTTTTGTGATAAAGACAAACTGATAGTGGTTAGAGATTAGCCTAAGACTTTTTCAAATCTTCCACATGTCTTCTGCTCTCCTCCTGTTATTGCTGCTAATGGCGGAAAGCTTTACAGGAAATGAGTTTAAATTTTTAGACCTGGTGATGAACATTCCTTTTGATAAGGAACCTTTAAAAGGAGAAAGTAGTTGTAACTAAATTGTAAGATATATGGTTAATTTAGGAAGTAATTGCTTTGAAATTCCAGAAAATTTGTTAAAGGAAGAGAAGCCACCAAGCATTTCACATTGGCAAAAGAACAGACTTTTAAACATATAACAACAGTTTACATTATATACATCAAATATATGTGAAACAAATCATGATATCAATCTATCAATATTGTCTTTCAGTTGTACCCTCAGCCATGAAACATAATGGCAGCAAATGAAAATCGGTGTCTGTGAGCTAGCCGCTGGGGGAAGTGCTGGGACTATGCACTTTTTGCCTTCGAGAAATGCCCTTTTTGCCAATGTGAAATGCATTTTTTTGTCCTTAAAATGCAAACTGCAGCCAAGTAAACCTTCTTTTTTGACAAACTGGAAAACCAGCCTTGGATAAAATTGGAGAAAATCATTCATGCAGCCTGTGGTCACTGTCGCCTGCACCCTGCAGTCGCTGTTATCTATGGTCGCTCGCTACTGCCCTTTGAAGGAAATATAAACGCTCCTGCCAGGGTTTCAGCACCACAGAGTGCTCTTTCAGTCAACAAAGTAATAGGTTAAATGACCAAAAGGCAAAGACCAGGAAGTTCATCAATAATTAAAACCCTTGCTTGATGTGATACCTGAAATTCGAGAGTAAATGCATCTTTGCCTGGTTTTTGGATTTGTTCTTGTTTCACCTTCTCATATCTTCTCAAGAATTCTTTCAATGCATCGAATTCCCCCATTTTGAAACAACACACAGTTGATCAATGTTCACAGATGATGGGCCTAACAAAAAAGCAAGGAATGAATGCCTCTCAGTTCAAATCAACTTCCAACCTTGGCTTGGTAGTCGATTATTTCCTATTATTTCTTCAATCCCAAAGCAATATTTTGTTCAAAGGCAATTATACCAACATCTCTGAAATCGATGAATCAAAAGATAATGAACTTGACTGTAAGATAAAGTCGTTGAACTTCATTGTACTGTACAGTGGACATCCCATTATTGTCTAATGCTTTATGACCCATCAATCAATAAAAAGGCCGGTCCCACATCAGCCCCACAATTTCATCCACACGCCGTTCGTTGCACAGCCAGAATTCTTTTGATGAAACAAGTTCTATATTCTCCGAATTTCACAAATTCTTTTCAAACTGATTCTAATTGTGATCAAACATTCGATTGTCTTCCTACTGTCAGCATCAAAACATTACAGCAACCCTTTCCTTGTCTTTGAGCAGTCGACTCTTCTTCTGGTCTGGGATGTTCCGAATAAATAGTGGTTTTCCACAGCCCACCTCTTTGATCACAATACTCTAAACAACAAATCAGCAATACTGAAGTCTTCTGGCTGCTACTGCCAATGTTTATAGATGGCTAAATTCAAATTTAATTTTAGTTTCGATCTTTCTTTTCCTCATCAAAAGTAACCAACATTCCAAAACATTCCACAGCATCCATCTGAAAGTTTAGCAGTTTCCGCTTTTGGATGATAATATTGAAACGAGGCATCCTCCACCGCATCCTCTTAAATAGATATTCTTTGCGCATTTTTTGGCAAGAAATGACATGGATGAAACTTGTTGAAGAAGATTCAGAAAATATAAAGTCAACTTGATAGTTAAAGATGGTAACGGAAACACAAGAAGCTTTGTAATAACCGATCATAAAGAAATTCCAAAACATTTGGAAGATAGTAGTAGACCACGCAGTCCAGTGTCCACGACGGACGGAGGAGCATAAGAGAGAGAGAGATTACGTATACACGTATTTTTTATAAAAGAAACTGCTTATATAAGAAAATCAACTATCAGATCGCTAAAAAATTAAGAAATTCCAATACTGGGGAAAATTATTTAGCCCCCTTGCATAAATTAAAAAAATTACCCCTTCAGAAAATAAAGTCAAGTAACCCCCGGAGTTACAGTGCAGTGGTTACAGCGATTATCAGTTCAGCACAGAGCGAAACTACAATTATTGTAATNCTACTGCCAATGTTTATAGATGGCTAAATTCAAATTTAATTTTAGTTTCGATCTTTCTTTTCCTCATCAAAAGTAACCAACATTCCAAAACATTCCACAGCATCCATCTGAAAGTTTAGCAGTTTCCGCTTTTGGATGATAATATTGAAACGAGGCATCCTCCACCGCATCCTCTTAAATAGATATTCTTTGCGCATTTTTTGGCAAGAAATGACATGGATGAAACTTGTTGAAGAAGATTCAGAAAGTATAAAAGTCAACTTGATAGTTAAAGATGGTAACGGAAACACAAGAAGCTTTGTAATAAACGATCGTAAAGAAATTCCAAAACATTTGGAAGATAATAGTAGACCACGCAGTCCAGTGTCCACGACGGACGGAGGAGCATAAGAGAGAGAGAGATTACGTATACACGTATTTTTTATAAAAGAAACTGCTTATATAAGAAAATCAACTATCAGATCGCTAAAAAATTAAGAAACTCCAATACTGGGGAAAACTATTTAGTCCCCCTTGCATAAATTAAAAATTACCCCTGCAGAAATTAAAGGAGCGAAACTACAATTATTGTAATAAGTCTACTTCGCTAATACAGTGCAGTTAGACTGTTGTTGTTGCTGTTTAAAATTCGTTCACTTCAAAACAGAAGAAGCAGTGAAGTGAAGCAGCGAAGAAGTCCAAAAAATGGGTTAGTTTATGGCGAAATGAAGTATACACACTTACCAGAATAATGTTTTCTCAAATGTCGGCTCGAGTGGCAACTGATGACCCAAGCGATTGGCCCCAAGAGTTTCAAGAGCTCTGTGTAAGTTAGAACCAGACGGGTGACTGTTTTTTTGGGCCTAAAGGAAATCGGCGGGAATAATCTTACAGTTTAACTTTAGTTTTAGTTATGATACGAGAGATATTGTAGTTTTTCAATTAAAGAATTCTTCTAACATAATTCTAAATATTCATTTATGGATGAAATTGACAGTTATAGTAATAAAAAACAATTTTCTTCACAACAACATTAGAAAGCTCATAACTTACAAGTACTGTAAGTGTAAGGGACCATCGACATTTAGGTTTCGTCTTTCATCACGGCATTTGGCCGTGGTTGTTGGACCCCCCTCCCCCCTCCGTCATTGCGGCCTAAATGAAAATCGGCCTAAAAAAGACCGTTGTTGTTCTTGAGATCGCCGAGTTGTTTTAAGCAGAACCTGAGGTCTAAACTGCCGCTTAAATTAGTCATCTTCAGATGGAACAAACAATATCTCTTTCGATTGAATCTTGCAGGTAAAATGACAAGTGAAACGTACTAAAAAGTTATTTTTCAAACCAATCTTACATTAGGTTTCGTCCTGAACATGCAAGTAATCACGGCTTTGGTCTAGACCCCCTCCCCCCATCGCGGCCAAATGCCGCGATGAAAGACGAAACCTAAATGTCGATGGCCCCTAACTACTTACATAAATTACATATTGTTATAAAGGCTAGTTTCCAGTTTAAGGAATTTTCCAAGCAGCAGGTGAAAATGGTATTGTTGATATCACTTGCTTGAAGAATGGAAATGAACGGCTGACTTTTGATTGTGTAAAGTTCCACCCACTCGAAAATTCCACTGATACAGTAAAGTCCCGCCTTTAAGAAACCCACTTTTTTACCTCAGCCTATTGTTCTCCTTTAATTACCCTATGGTTTCTTTATTGTTCTTTCAAAAAAATTCAGGGTCCGAGTTTCTTATAAAGTGGTTTCTTAAAGGCGGGACTTTACTGTAGTGGAATAAGCTGTAAGTCTAAGAAAACCAGGGTTGGAAATTTTGCTAACTGCTTGCCAAATATAAAGAGATACCAGATTCTGTTCACAAAGAGAACATGGTCTGTGCGCAATCTTGGCAAAAACAAATATGAATTTCTGTTGTCCTGATGTTTTCATTTGCGCACTTCTCCACACAATAAGCAAAGTGAAGAGACAGATACATTTTTTTACACCAACAATGTGTAATAAGATCACACATATATTGCACATATAAGCTAGTACACCAACAATGTGTCGTAAGATCGGACATATAAGCTACTTGCGATAAGTTTTTAAGCAAATGCTTCCAAAAATTTTCCTGCACACAGCCTCGACACTTCTCCGTTTGAGGCTGCATGCAGGCTACCAAAATTTGCATCAGTTCTGTTAGTATTACTTGAGTAATACCTCTTGGTATTACCGAGGCATTATTATTTTAATTGACTGTGAAATGCTTGAGAAGGCACAGAAGATCCCTGACCAATGACAGTGGGTATTTGAGATAACTTCCAAGAAACCCTTTGCTTTGCAATGTGACGTTTGATGAAAACTTAACACACTCAAAGAATTTCTCTTCCTATCCTTTTTAGACACTGGATAACTTGTTGAGATGTTCAATCTGTTTCGAATATTTCAACATTGCTGTCATGGCAACTGGTTGCTGCCATAATTGTAAGTACAGTTTACATGGGCTATCTCGACTGCCCATTACCTTGAGCATTCACTATTTTGAACAAATTTTTTCATTTCCTCTAATACTGTAAGTGGTTCTTGTGCAATACTGCCTGTTATCTTGAACATTCATTTTCTCAAACGGATTTCAACTTCCATGGAGATTTTGAGATACTGAGAGTCAAGAATAGTCCCCCAAATGAAATCACCCGTAACTCTAGAATAATGTGTTCAATTTTAGTGATATGCATTTTAACAGCAAGTGAACCTTTCTTCTATAAAATGATTCATAGTACAATAAAACTGGTGAATAACTCATGGTTGTTCAGCTTGCCGAACACAACCACTTTTGACACACCCCTATGTTTCTTCCCCTAGACTGCTCATTATGCGCAAGAAAGCACATCACCTACAAAGCACAATGTCCGTCCTGTCCTGCTGTGAGTGTTGGTTATTTTTTTTAAAGTCTTCGTATAATTGTATGTCATGAAATTTATTTCATTCATAGTAAAATGTACTTGTGCCAAATTGTTTCTAGATAAATCAGTCACCTCTGAAATGGTAAGCTTTAATCTAATACAGAAACACCTTTTTCAGGAGATGATGACTGCCCCCTCCCCCCCTCTCTCTCCCTCTTTCTCTCGACAGTAGTATCACCTTTATATATAAAATTGTTTCTATTGTCACAAGTTGAAGCTGCTACATTTATTATATCAAATTCCAATGATGGTATGAAATACAGATCTTGAAATCTTGTTATTTACAAGAAAAATTGTTTACATGTGTCATTGTTGCGGCCGAAGGCCGCATATCTATTCGAGTTCAATCGAAAACCTGCGAGCGAAAAAATCTTAGCAAGTTTTCTCGATTCCATATCTCAAAATGAGGCTTCCGCCAACGCTGTAAGGCTATTGCGGGGGTGAAATGTAAATCTATGTAAACAACGTATTGTGATCACACAATCATGAACGTCAAAGGCATGAAACCTTAATCTCTGTATTGTTTTGTGGAATGTGTAGTTGTCTGATTTCAGTTGTGGTCACAAAACAACTTTCCNCATATCTCAAAATGAGGCTTCCGCCAACGCTGTAAGGCTATTGCGGGGGTGAAATGTAAATCTATGTAAACAACGTATTGTGATCACACAATCATGAACGTCAAAGGCATGAAACCTTAATCTCTGTCTTGTTTTGTGGAATGTGTAGTTGTCTGATTTCAGTTGTGGTCACAAAACAACTTTCCATGGGTGATTGAATTTTCAATTCAAAGTGAACAAAGAATTGCAACGCCAACAGAACCACAAAGACCTGTTACTATTAGCCTGCGTGCAGACTCTGCAGTGCGGAGGAGGGATAAGGAAAGGCAAAAACGCCGCACTCACTGACTATTGTTATTGCTAGTTTATATTTATTTTGTAGGAGATGCATCCTGGTGATCTAAAATGCAATAGAGCTCTAGATGAAATTGTCAGAATTTTTGTTGCTTTGAGGTTGGTACAAAAATGTTATTTCAAGTAAGATATATGCAAGACTGACTGAGAGACGGACGCTCGGACGGAGCTGAGACTTTAACAAGTCAAATGCAAGACAGAAAAAGATCAAACTATATTTAAAAGAAATTTATTTCATTTGAGTTTCAAATACCGTTCAGACAAGATAGTAAGATTATAATCAGCTGCAGTTTTGGGGTTTATTTTGTAAAGTAATAAAAGGCAAGCAATGTTTTTTTATGTTGTTTTTTGTTGTTTTCTATTATTTTTGAAGAGTAACGATGCTCCCCGGTTTCCAAAGCCATGAATATTGATATCTAAATCTTTTCATTTGAAATGTTTTAAAGTAAATGAAACAGCAAGCACATGAGAAATTATTTGTGTTGTTCTTTATATACAATAGGCCAAAACTATTGCTGGTCCTAAAAGAACACAAAGAAGTTAAAAAGAAAGAGAAAACTTCCCACAAAGACAGAACAACATTTGTTTCACCTTATGCAAAGGCTGGAAGTTCCCAGAGAAAAGTAAGTCCAAAACAACAATTTTTAATTATCAAACTTCTCGAATAGATAAGGAAAGTCTTGGATTTCTGAGTTTCTTCTTGCGTAATTTTATTATATAAATAATTTGAATCTTAGAATGTAATGGTGTTTAGTAACTTTTAATTGATTGTAATTTTGATTGTTAACGGTGGGTGGATCATCAAAATCTCGGGGGACATCCCTTCCCCGTACGAATGTAGGTCCAGTCCCTCCCTCCAGGGATAGACTCCAGCTCTTAAAGTTGACAAGTGATCTTTTGTCTCATCTTCTAGACTGCACGGAGTAACAACAGCAACAACAATAATACTTCGACCAATCAAAAGCAGTCAAGAACAAAAGATGATGATGATTTTGAGCCAATCAAATCAAAGAAAAGGAAAGACTTAGATCAAAGTATAAGTGGAAGCAGCACAACAACATTAACTGGATCAGATGTCGATTCAGGGCCTGGGGATGACTCAGGGTTTATATATCGCAGGAAAGGAGGACAGATGGGTGGGTATCTGCTGTTGCAAAGCAACTGAAGTATGAAATAATCTTCTGTTTGGTTTTCTAAATAAGAAACGAAAGAGAGAAAGTTGAATGATAAAATGGGTCACCAAGGGGATTTACAAAATGTTGCATTCAAGGCTTTCCCTTTTAATCGGTATAGTCTAAGATTCAAAAATTGCTTCAAAAATTGGCATTGCCAATCGCCCTGTCAAGGCTGTATGAAAACCACCTTTTTGTTGCTAGTTATATTAGTTTCAAAATGAACAATATCTTCGTCTTTGAGGCAAAGCTCATTGCCTTCTTGAATATTCCTGACAAGAAACGTTGCAACTATAACACAACAGTTACATGACATAAGTGCATGTAAATATAAGATCGTGAACTATCGAATCTGCTTGGTGCGTGAAACGAAAAAGTAGTGAGATTGCAAGGGGCTCAGAAGTGAAAGGGAATAAGTTAGATTGGTCGTTTAGAAACAACTGATAAAAGTATAGCAGTGATATCTTGCGTTGTGAGCTCTTTTCATTATTTTCATCTCCAGGTCAATGCCCGGTTTGCTTGAAGAAAATTCCACTGAAGGCAATCAATAAACATTTGGATGCTTGTTTAGTTGGAGAAGGACACGATCGACGAAAAAGTGAACGGTAAGCAAACCTCGTGTTGTTTGTTTGAAAGAAATCGAAAGAAATATCTATCTTTTCAATGCAATTTATTACATTTTAAGAGTTTTCAAGTTCATACGCCAGCCAGCTAAATTTTCAATCCTTTGTCTACAAACCAAACTTTATTGCCCTATCTTTCTTCTTTTTTATTTAAGTAGATCTGCAAAAAATACATCAAGTACTGAGCCGCAATCGAAACGAATGCGAACAAGAAGCCATGCAAATGTTAAGACAACACAACGTGATTCGAATGAAGATGGTGATGAAGGAAGTCAGGCAGTGTCAGATGGAGATTCGGACGTGTAAGTAAAATTTCTATCTTTCATTGGTTTATTCAGCAATTCATCCATTTATTCATTGAATTATTTCCTCATTCTTGTGAATTCTAGCCTGCGCACAGACTTTACTTTGTTGCGGAGGAGGGCGGGAAAGACCCGCCCTCCTCCGCAACAAAGTAAAGTCTGTGCGCAGGCTAGTGAATTCGTAACCCTCGACTATCTTTCTTTCTTTTTTGTACAGGACAAGAACTGCAGACGATAATACAGTCCCAGAACACAGTCAAATGTATTCGAGAATTGAGGGTAGCCCCGATTTGGAGCCAAACGAAATTGCCGCATCTTGTCACAGAGCAACATCAAATGAGTTATTGTAAGTACTTACTTGCTCCTTTCGAATTTATTTGATCTGACTGGAAAAAGATTTCCAACATAGAAATTTCATTTAATTGATCTAATCAAGCATATTAAGCATTTACATTTTTTTTAGCTAATTAATCAAATTCACCCCTTGGTTCTGTATCTTTTTCTGACAAATAATTAATCGAGCATTCACACGATACAACAACAACAACAACGACAACAACAACATACCGGCACAATTTGAAAATGGCATAAAATTGTTACGGATAGGTCTCCGTTCACAAGAAAACGGCACATTTTTTGCCGGCAGAATTTGGAAACGGCTGAATTTTAAAACGGCTGAATTTTAAAACGGCTGAATTTGAAAACGGAACTCCAACCGGCACAGTTTGAAAACGGCGTCGTGTGAACACTCGAAAGTGATGAAAACGGAACATTTTTTAACGCTTTGGAAACGAGGTTGATTGATTCTTTAGGCCGAGATAAATTTCTTTTTTGTCAAAATCCAGCCTCTTTGTCGCAGATATTGCTAAGATATTGATACCGTTGAAGTTTCTCTCATTTTGAAATTGTGCAGATATCCTGTGAACGTAGTCTAAGACTCATTCTGATTTCATAGCTTCATATCTAATAATCTGTCTTGATGTGATATTCTTCTTGAAGGTAAGTCGTCTTAAAATCAAGTCTGACTTTCTTACAAGTGATTAGAAAACGTGAGATTTTCTGTGGGGCTCTAGCATTATGTGGCGACCTGTAGTACAAATACGATTTCCCATTCGACAATGGTCATAAAGGAAAGTTAGGGTACTTGCGGGATATATCAGACAGTTTTAGCTTTCAACACCCAGTAACACTCCTCATACATTTAAAAAACAAACGCAAACTGAAGTGAAGCTTTCATGACCATTGTTCTTCCATTCTGCACCATTATTATTTCGATTGCTTTTTGCTTCTTTAAATATACTCAACGAAGTAGCTTTGGCTTAGGTGAAAGTCAATTTGCATCCGTCTTCTCTTTCTCACATCATATTTTAAAGAAGCATAAAGCGATCGAAATGATGATGGTGCAGAATGGAAGAGCAATGATAAGGAATGCTTCACCTAAGTTTGCGTTTGTTTTTGAAATATTTGAGGGGTGCTACTGGATGTTCAACGCTAAAACGCTCTGATATATCCCGCTGCTTAATAAATCCCGCCAGTAGTACCCTAGGTCTCTGCTATTTGTGTTGTGTGCCTTTTCAGTTGATAAAATTATCCAGTACTTTTTTAAGATTTCTTATTTCAAGCTAAAAATTATCATTGCTTATTTCAACCATTATTTGAAGCGCCACTACTATTTTTACAACAACCAGAGATTTCGCTTTACATTGGAGACCCTCCAAGCCCATTCCGCGTGGTTTTGGCAGGGGTAAATATTTTGCACAATACAGGGTATGGCAACAAAAAGTCTCATAAGTAATTCCTGAATTCGAAACCGTGAACACTCAACAGATATGCTTGTGCGACTTTTGAAGGTACAGATTTTATAATGTTGTTTGACCAACTCTCGTACTTTTCATTCTTCAACGATAGACCCACAGATGTGAAAAAACGTAAAAAGCTACCAGATCTAATAGTCAGTGGATTATCAGACAAACAATTACGGTGTAAGTTAAAAGATTATGGATTATCATCAAAAGGAGACAAGAAGGTATTTTTTATTGTTTGTTTATCTCATCATAGTGTTGAATTTTATCGTGAATTCCTTGCTAATGTTAGTTTAGGATCTCAAAATCTCTTGTAAAAGCAGCTGTTGTTGCTTTGCGCGACCGTAGGACTCACTCAATTGTTGCAGTGTTTAACAAAACAGTAAAGTGATGCCACCCCTTGTTCAATTTCTAACGGTCTCAATTTATTCCTTGACGCAGTTGTACCAAACATATTTTTTACAGTAAGTTGCGTTGTCACATTTTAGTGATCTTTCAAACTGCAAAGCCTCCTTTTTGGGTCACCATATCGACTACAAAAACAACTTTGACTTTGCTTGTCAATATTAAAATATTCTTTTCTTTATCGCAGACTTTACAGAACAGGTTGAAGCAGTACATTTTGTTGTACAATTCACAGTGTGATGCTTTAGAACCAAAGCCAGGTTTGTTTTGTACTTTACCCAAAGTAAAGTTGTTTTAACTGTATGTAACTGGCCTTAGCCATCTTCCCTTTCTTGTTTCACATTTGCCATAGCCTAGAACCAAAGTCTAGAATTGAAGCCACGTTTGTCTTGCACTTCACCCAAAGTAAAGTTGTTTTGACTGCATGTAACTGGCCTTAGCCATTTTCCCTTTCTTGTTTCACATTTGCCATAGCCTAGAACCAAAGTCTAGAATTGAAGCCAGGTTTGTCTTGCACTTCACCCAAAGTAAAGTTGTTTTGACTGCATGTAACTGGCCTTAGCCATTTTCTCTTCCTTGTTTCACATTTGCCATAGCCTAGAACCAAAGTCTAGAATTGAAGCCAAGTTGTTATTAAATCCAACGTTGCACCTGTTATCTATTTCTCCCGTGTTAAACAACCATTTATTTATTTTTTACATTTTTGTTATAGGTTAAAGAGAGCAACACTTGAAATACTTATACCCCATTCACACTGGCCAGTTAAACCAGCTTAAAATAAACCAGGTTATTGAATGCTGCATTCTAATTGGTCGATCCAACAAATCGAATGAATTTGATTGGTTAAAATTTAACCTGGGTTAGACAAAGCTGGTGCTTCAGTGTGAATGAGGTATTAGATTAAAAATCCCAAAAGCTGACCAAAATTAGAGTGTCCAAATGTGGATCCTGTCGAATTGTTTTGTTCTTTCCAAACACCGTCCTGTCGAAAAACTGCATATTCAGAATCCTGGGCTAGAAGATGGAATTGTGAGCAACAAATAATTATCTATTTATTAAAGATTGTTAATTTCGATTTCAGTTGCGGACATCATTAAAGAAGTTGAACGCACTGAAACTGCCCAGAAGCGACTTGATAAAGGGCCTGTTGTGGTAAGTCTGATTTATATGATAACCTTCTGTTGTCTCACTTTCTTTCTGCATGTTTAGTTTCTAGTATCTTCGATGTGTTTGCTTTTTTTTGCACGCCGATTCTTTCGCACATCAGGAAAATATTGCAAGTCTCTTTCTTTCCCATAGATACGCACTTTTGATAGATCAAAAACAGACCAAGAAAAGGAGAAATTCAACGAAGACTATCGTAAGTATTAAGAAAAACCTTCGATTAGAAAATGATTTAATCTCACAACACTTGAATTTTCATCGATAAAAGAGCAAATTATTCCGAAAGTTATTTCGAAATAGTTCAGAAATAGTTCTACCAATGAAAGATGTTGGAAGATTTCGTGCCAAAACAGTCATACTGTTGGAGCTATTTCTTGGCTTGTATATTTCTTGGTCTTTTGGAAAACTATATGCAATAAGCCATGATTTTTTCACTTTGTCTACTTCCATCTTTTTGTATTTGTTATTAGTTTCCAAGCACAAAGATCATTTCGAGTCACTCATAAAAGATGTCAAGTCACGAAAGAAAAAATCAAAAGAATCGGAAAGTCTCTGGAACGAAACATCGACAAAGTCTCGAAGGACGCAAGATGGCGCATCACAAAGTCATGTTTCTACGTCACAAAATGGGAAGGAGAGAACAGACTGTACTGATACAAGTGAGGACGAAGGCTTGCAAAACAATAGTACATATGGAAATATCGAACTGCCAAATTTTCACACTGATAAAGACAAGGCAACTCGGCCTAAGTTAGGTTCTTCTAGCTCCAATAAATTCTCGGTTTCCACTACGAATATCCAAGAGGACGAAAGTGCTTCTGGGAAACTATTGACTACAATGCCTTGCAAGGAAACGATTAAACAGTCCCAAAGCGTCGCTAATGAGTTTTCATTATCNACTCATAAAAGATGTCAAGTCACGAAAGAAAAAATCAAAAGAATCGGAAAGTCTCTGGAACGAAACATCGACAAAGTCTCGAAGGACGCAAGATGGCGCATCACAAAGTCATGTTTCTGCGTCACAAAATGGGAAGGAGAGAACAGACTGTACTGATACAAGTGAGGACGAAGGCTTGCAAAACAATAGTACATATGGAAATATCGAACAGTCAAATTTTCACACTGATAAAGACAAGGCAACTCGGCCTAAGTTAGGTTCTTCTGGCTCCAATAAATTGTCGGTTTCCACTACGAATATCCAAGAGGACGAAAGTGCTTCTGGGAAACTATTGACTACAATGCCTTGCAAGGAAACGATTAAACAGTCCCAAAGCGTCGCTAATGAGTTTTCATTATCGTCAAGGCTAAGCCAAACAGTAGCTTGCGCAAAAGGACAAGAGAAGTCTCTTTCTTCAGTACACGAAGACGAAGATTGGATAGATCTATCGCCTAGACCTGAGAAAAGCTTTACTGTCAAGTCAAAAGAGGTTCTTGGTAGCCCTATGAAACCTATTAATTTAGAAGATGATGCTGACGATAGCTCAGAATCTGACAGTAGTTCAAAAAATCGAATTAACATTTCGAATAATCGAATTGACAATTCGCAAAGGAATAAGAATGAATTGAATAAGAGTATTATAAAATCGTCCCAGAGGGAACAGAAAGACGCATCTTTTAATTCAAGTGTTATCAGGCATGGGGCGTCTGTTGGACCACACACTGGTATGAAACAAAACTCATCGACTAACTCAAAGAAAAAAACCGTTACGAAAAAATGGAATGCGAAATCGAGCAAGAAAATTGATCCTAAATCAAAGAAAGGCAAAACAATGAGGGCTCAAAATATTACGTCCTTTTTCAATAAAGTAACAAGTGACAAAGGAAGTAGTCGTACTAGTGATGATATGGATTGCGAAATACTCGATCTGGATCATCTGGACAACGAAACTGAGGAAATTAAACATCAAAGATCAAGTCAAAATAAGTCCAAATGTGAACAAATTGAGGAAGACAGAGAAATTAGCTTTTGTGGCAGAAGCAGTCCCTTATTTGATGATTCTGAAGGTTCCGGGGGTCATAGTATTCGACCATCACGGGATTATAACTCTTCCCAGAGTAGAGAGACTGTTGCGGTACCCCCGTCACCCCCAGACCTTGATCTATCAGAGGAAGATTCGGATACTTTATTGTTGTAAATAGTCACGTGTAATATGTGTATGTAATATGTTTAGTTTTAGAGTTTAGAATTTGCTGATGTTCAGTTATTAGCCCAGTCATGCGCATGCGCGAAATAATCGTACCACAAGTGTTACAAGACGCTAATATTAACAAGGTAAATACCGGAAGGTCACCTGCAAATATCGCTTGGATGATCCTCGCTGGTGCGGGGTACAGGCTTCAAACCTGTGGCCGATTAGCGTCGGAGTGGTTCGATTCCACCTTTCGAGCGTATTTTAGACTGAACAACAAGCTCATGACGTCATTTCCTGGAAAAGTGAGTTCCGGGAAGTGATTTTGCGGAAGTAGATATCCGGAAGTATTTTCAAAGTTTAGAGTTTTCTGACGCCAGCTTGATTTACCAAACTAGTCGCTGAAATCTTCCTCTGACACTGGTCACATAAAAATAGTCAGCTAAGATTAATTTGATCAAAGGAGATTGATCCAGCGTGTCTGATGAAAAGTGATGTTTTAAACGGCCATTCTTGAGATTAGAAAGTATTGATTTGTTCAATCGAAATTTCAGTGAAAATGGCACATTTGAAACTTCCAATCTTCTGCTTGCGTAGAGAATTTTTATGACAGAGCTATCGCATTTTCCCTTTCTGCAAAGCTTCCTGCCGGACAGAAAATTTTGTCTAAGCCACTTCCACAAAACTAAAGCGCGGAAACGACCCACCTCGAGAAATGCGAGTTGAACAGACAAGACATAACACAGAAAAATAAGCATCTTTATTACTTTTCGAAATAGTATAATTTACAAAGAATAGAAAGTTCAAATTACTGCTACAGAGTTAGTGAGTAACGCGAGTGTGTAATCTTTATAATTTCCTTTAAATCAAATAGGTATAAGGATCTAGGATTGAGGAAAGCCTCGACATTTATACATGACCTAGTGATTTATCTCTTTGATGGTGAGTCTAGCCAAACTTGTCAAACTACAACTTATCACTACTTGCTAATTTTAGGCTCAAGTCTGGGATCTACAGATAGACAAAGTTTAGTTTTTGTTGGACAGCATAAATCCTTTCGTGGTGAGCATGAAACGCTAACCATCCAACAAAACCATCTGCATTAAAGAAGAGCTCGATAGAAAATATCCTTTAGGTGAATTCAATAAAATCTACAGTTGTCCATATTATTGTTGAATCTCTTTCCCATGTCCTCGATCAACCTCGCTCACCATCACCCATTTGTCTTCGTCAACTTCTTTCCATAAGCTGACCTGCAAAATGAAAAATATTGTAAGGAAAGGAAGTAGGTTTCGTGCATTGATGTTTCTACGATGTTTTTTTTATCAAATTGTGAGAAGGAACACCGCAACACGAAAAAAAAACGGTGAATATAGTAGAATTATTAATGATAATACGGACTGCCAATATTTCGCCCTGCCATGCAGGACTTCTTCAGGACTGTGATCTTTTTACTACCTGTAAGTAATAGGTCCAAATAGGGGCCTAAACACCCAGTAGACTGGCACCTTTTTTACCAAAGTCTACCCACTTAAAATGCTTCCGACACAGTTTTAAAGATTTTAAACACATTTCCCCACACATCAAAAGATGTTAACTTTAAAAAGCGAACTTGTAACGCCCTCGTTCAATATTTACGAAATCTTAAAATATGAATAACTATAATCAGCTGAAAAAAACTCAGTACATCAATGTGTTTAGAATTGAATTTTTTTTTGTTACTGTTGACACATTGCAATCTTGTCATTTGCTATTTACGTATAATTTTAAACCAACGCAGGCATATCTATATTTTTATTTGTAGTTATTTTCGTTTAAAAGAAATTAACCAGAAAGCAGTAATATTTTGCAACGCAGAGTTCTTTTGTTCTTTTGTTATACTGATACCATGGAGATGATTTTGATGAAGTTCAAACTCAACGGGCCAATTTCATTTTTGCATTATTATTACCACTCATCTAGACTTATTACCAGAGTCCCTTGTTTCCCTGTGCTATTTGACTTGAATGATATCGCTTTCGTGAACCGACTCATGATATTACTCTGAAAAAGTTCACCCTATTTAGGCCCTCACACACAAGAAATTGTGGTGGCAATCAGCTCAAAAGGTTCGACGAATTCCAATGTGATTCAAGCTTCAATCGACAGTGTGAACTTTACACTACTTTTACGTGTAGTAAGTTTTTTCATTAACTGTTTGCCGAATGGGTTTTTTGCTGCATTTCGTTTCTGCGAGGTGATAGCTGAGACTGGGCCTAAGCAGGGTCCTGTCTTTTACTGTTTCATTACGAGCCCATGTTGACCAAGGTTTACAGTAGCGATACAAGGGACTTAGGTAATCAGTCCACCACCTACCTTATTATCAGCGCCCGAAACAGCAAGAATATTTCCAGTAATTGACCAACTAACATGCCAAATAACATCACTGAATTTTTGTAAAATATGTGGAATCCATTTGCTACCTTCTTCTTCGTTCTTTCGCCAAATTATCACTTTACAATCCTAAAATAGAAGACAAGTTATGAGATTCTCGAGATTCCCCTCCAAAATGACGCCTTCCCCCTCATTTATAAGAAACTTGGATCAGTCAATAGCACTAAAAGTTTCTTAATTTCACATGAAAATGTCCCCCTTTTAGTACTAAAAGTTTCTTAATTTGTTTCTGAAAATGTCCGCCTTTTAGTACTAAAAGTTTCTTAACCCTAATTTAACCGGGCTTTTTTTGAACTAATATAGCCGGGGGGGTGCTTTCCACCCCCCCTCTATAAATCGCCTTAGACTAATGGGAAATCATTCAAACCTGGCAAGGGCGTAGTACTAACCATTCTTTAAAGATTGGCAGATTTGGGTGTGGCCATCTCATTAGATGACGTCACTATGACGTCATAATGTTGAAAAATGTCAAAATTTATGTTTCTCCAGCTAATTCATTTTAAAAACGGCTTAAATATTATATAATTCGCTATTTTTCATCTTATTTGCCGTATTATTCATTCTTAATTCAGAAATAATACCTAAAGGTGTTTTTAGACTTTTATTTTTGAAGAAAATGACAAATATTGATGACGTCACAACAACGAAGTGGGTTTTACGACCAAAAATTGATACAAAACTTGCTAAAAATACTTTAAATGTA
>REGM01000134.1:588287-603283 GCA_004194415.1 Aurelia aurita | reverse complement strand
CCCCCTCCCTCCTTAACGGCCTTCCGCCAAAATCGTGATCAAAACAGGCTTCCGTAAATGGCCTACTTGATCGCAATCAAAATTTCTTAGGGCGCTACTCCTAGGCCCAGCCAAGTTCAACGTAATTGAAGACTCTAAATGCAAAAAGGATGTAAATACTGCCGTTTTTCTCTGCATGTTTTAGGTTTTGTAGGTCGTGAGTTTCTAAAAAATCGCTAAGAGATTTTCGTACGATTTTTTATTTTCTTAACGGCCTAAGGTAAAACCCCCTCCCCCCTTAACGGCCCAATGCCGTTAAAAAATATGAAAATCGAAAGTCGAAGGCCCCTTATATTGTAAGAACTGTTGCTGATTGGCTTTCTATACAATAGCAATAGAAAATCTATCATCTGATTGGATAATGGAAAATTCGAATGTGATTCGACTGATTCGCACTTGCGGGAGAACGTCAAAATGACCTAACTAAACATGGCCTAAAAATGCAGCAGGAACCGGTGATCGATATATTCTTTTGGTTTAAGATTTTTGGGGGCTGCCGCCCCCAAGCCCCCGCTAATTCAGTAAGTATATTTCAATCTAAGTACTGATGCATTTTCCACCAAAAAGTCGGTACAAAATTCAAACACGGAGAAATGTTAAAAGTGTGTCCGCTAAAGTGCAAACTAGCCAAAAAAGCAGTAAAAAATGCTTATTGTGCCTTGGAAGGTTTGCTTTTTGTTTCTGTGCGCAATCAATGCGGTCTGGCCGCCTGCTTTAGGTACCCTTACTAGCCCTAGGGTACCTTATTAGGTACCCTAGAGGGTAGTAAAGTTTTATTTGTGATGAAATTAAAGATTGAAAACAATAGGGAAATGACATAATCTTTTGTTTAATGCCTATGCATGGCCAAGATCAACAAATGTGAAAATTTTGCGCATGCATAGTAAACTTTCCAGTCTGGTGGCTGGTCTGGTGCTGCCTGCAAGTTTCCATAGCAACTTAAGCGCTCCTGCATGTGCACAGCTTCACCCCCAAAACCGAAATCTACTTTTCTAAACCCTACTGTATAGACTCATCCATTTTATTCGCAGGAGCAATATGTTTTGGTAGAGCTGCAAGGACTTTTGGATACAGATGATCTGAAATACTGCACAACAGAGAATTCCTTCATCTGGGTGAGTAATAACATCATCCTAGATAGTACTATAAACTAGAAAGTTCAAAACATTTCTGTCTAAAACATTCACTGTGCAGAGATATTTCATGTGATGCATCATGTTCTGATTTCCAGTTCTTGATTATATCTACAGATATTCTCTTTCAGGGCACAGATACAGACAATCCTGTACTGAAATTAAACAGATATATATTCTCTGGTGAATATGATGGTGTGTTTGCACTTTGCTTTCTCCGTTTTATTACTAGCCAAATAATAATTACCATTACATGCCAAATCAATTTGAACACACATTTCTTTGTGTCTCCATAGTCTTCTGGTGTTAATAAATCACTTTCACTGTACAACTGCACCATTTAGCTACTGGTGTGTTGTTGTGGCCCTTGGTTGTAATCCACTGACTTTGCAGCCAGAATAGTCAGGCAGATGGGGTTCAAGCCCCACCAACACCTCATGAGTGTTACAACAAGGGTTGCAGACTCAATTGACACTTAGCTAATTAGAAATAGTAACTTTAGTATCACCTGGTTGAGCTGGTGCCTGAGGATAGTGATATTTTCAGAATGCATCCTGCTGCGATACTCTCACCATTTGGTCTTAACAGTGCACCCCAAAATTTCCCCATTTTCACCGTCTTTAGACTTTGGATAAGCTGGCATTTTTATATTTTCTAGTTTTTGCAACAAAAATATTAGACACCAACTACATATCATCGTTTAAGATAGAGATGACATATTATCTATCGTAATTACAGTGGATTAATTCTCAATCCCACCATTTGGTTTCAAAAATGCACCCTACAATTTTTCTCAAACTTAAACTTTCCTTAAACTTTGCCCTATTTTCATTTTTTAGATACGATTGGGACTGCAGTTTTCTTTGACGAAACAGGTACGAGAAGTTGAAACCAATCCTTTTACAGGCTTCAAGTAAAATCATAAACATAAACAAGATAGATTCAAGGCAAAATAAATTCTTTGAAATAACATTTGATGACTCAGAAAATTAATTGATAAAATGTTGTTTCTTCTCGCGGGCGAGAAGCTACTTAAAGGATCTGTTTCAACCAGCATGCCTTGCACGTTTCATCTGTTGGTTGGCCTTTGTTGTTGCCATTTTCATGGGCCATGAAAATAGCGACAACAAAGGCCAGCCAACAGATGGCACGTGCAAGGCATGCTGGTTGAAACAGACCCTTTAACATGTGAGAAGTTACTTTAAGTATTGCCAATAGACCTTCTTACCTTACCAGTTTTTGAAGTTCGGAATGAGCAGTTCAATTTGATAAATCTTCATTATTCAAAGTTTAAACAAGTGAGACCGAATTTGATTTTTCCTGATTTGCCAGAAAGAATCGATGATTGGAGTCTCTTTTTCTACTTGGTAAAAAGGTCCAAACTTATTACTGAGGTCCCTTGTTTCCCTGCATTCTTGGATACAAAGGACTCAAGTAATCAGTCTCAAAATGTCTATATAATGCCTGGGCCCTTCAATCCGGAAGTTAGCTACCTTATTCAGTAATTCCTAGTACCACCTTGTTGTTGCTTCTCTGTTCCTTACTCGATGATTTATTCTTGCAGAGAAGGATGGGAAGAAGCATTTGAAGTATAAATGCCATACGACAAGGAAACTGGAAACAGTGCGATCGTGCCTTGAACCAAAAGAAGGTTAGAGATATTCATTCGTCTTTTATCATTGATTCATTTGAAAACAGAAGTCGTAAACTGAAAAATCTTATTGTGTTTAAAATCAAAGCGAAGATTTTCAACTGCCAATAATAAGAAGCTAGTATAGTCTTCAACCTGCGAGTTAGCAGTTTGGGTTTTCCAACCTTGACAGCCATAGGAGAATTGCTGTGTTTTTTCTTCCTTTTGAATTTGAGGGAGGTAGGGAATTGCTGAAACATGTCATCTATTCTAAGGTGTATATTTACAAGAGGGTTGTATCACTACCTAAAAAATGTACTGGATTTCTAGACTCAATACATGTCGTAGTTTCGCTCTTTGACTGAACTGATAACGCTACAACTACGACTCATTTCCCTACGCTTCCAGAAACGGATTTGGGCCATGCTGAATCAGTAAGAGGCTAAATCACCTGCTATTTTTTTCTCAAAACCACCGAGCCCAAAACGCCACAAAAAGCAGTTTTCCTGAACTGCTGCACCATAAAATGAGCTACCAGTACTTAGATGAATGTTTCTTCTAGCCATGATTGCAAAAACTTTCTTCCTCTAAGCCATTTTCTGTTCGTTTGGAGATGCAAAAGATCTTGTAAAGACGCTCGCATCTTTCGAGATTTTTGTTTGCTTCAGCCGTTTCAGCAGATCAATCGAACGCGGCACTCGACGGTCTTTGTTGGCTTTTGGCGGGAAGTCGAATTCAAAGAAGGACTAGCCAATGAGAGTGCGGTTACTCAAATCCTGCATTCTGATTGGGACGGAAAAAATCATTGCCGATTGAGATTTTTGACCACTTTTACAGCTCTAGGGAAATAAGGCCCTCACTGCAGCGACAACAAAAACATCAATTCAATTCAATTAGATGAGCGTAAGTTAAGGGCCTTATGCAGTGAGGCTACTGGATTTCTAGGAGGCAAAGGATTTCTGAGGATTTCAGGGATTTCTCAGGAAAACATACGGATTTCCGTAGAAAGTGTACCAGATTTCAAGAAAATGATTTTCCCTTCGTATTTAGACATACAAATTTTCTGCAGCTGTTGGTTTTGCTGTGATGTTTTTTTTCAAAGATTTAAATCTAATGGAGAGTTGGGGAAAGTTGGGACATGTAGAATAGGTATGTTTTCAAGGAGAATTTTCAAAGCTGATTTCATGCTTCAATCCAATATTCAAAAGAGAAATTTTTCTCTCCAGGTTCACCCTCGACGGATACCCAGAATTCCGCTTCAAGTGAGGTGCAGAACGCAGAGGAACCTTCTAACACGGCCAATGAAGTAGACGAGGAACCAATGCAGACAGGAAAATAAAACTGACCTCCCTCATTTTGGCCATTGTGCAATCCATCCTGCCCGATTGCATGTTCAAATTTTGGTTCATGAATATCTGCAAGACAAACACGCCTACGGTCGATAACCAATAAGGCATTACACTGTGTCAAGAAGTCGAAAGATTAGAATACGGCTTGGATGGAGTATGGTACTGATTGGCGTCTTATTGAGCATATGCATGAATAGCACATTATGGTATGCTGAGAATCTGCTGAAAGTCAATGCAATCTAAAATGCTTCAGTCTCCCAGCGCAGCATAGTGAAAACAATGACAAATTCGCTATGCTGTCCTGGGAAACTTGAGCATTTTGGATTGCTTTAATTCAGGATTTAAACCTATCTTTGCCAAACTTGTCATTGTTTTCGCTATGCTGATCTGACAATCAACATGGTATTGCCATTACTATGCTCCAGTAATCCAACGAATGGAATAAAGTGTGGATTGGTTGGGGCCATTATATTGAGTATTCTGTACACCCTTTGCCTGGTAGCTTCTGCAATATTTTGGTCGTAGATACGACGGAACAAAGACCCAACTAATAGTTGGATGAAGGGATAGTACGTGATTGTATCTCTTCCTACTAATGATCAACTTGGAATTTGCTGCCTTTGCTTCAGAAATCCAAAGAAGAGAAACACTGAAATACTTTACGGGCAGATCGGATCTCCCCTGTAAAGATCAGCTTTGCATTCCAACAAAATCCCGTCCTATCACTCTACAACATCGGATGGGGTACACAAGCAGAACGGATTTTGGATATTTAGCATTAACAAAGATAATTTCTTGTGCTTGCCTGCAATATGCATGACCACACAAATATTTGATAATTTTAGATGTCTTGATCTGTTTGAGCAGTTTGAATTTCCAGAGAATTCAAAACTTAGCGACAAATTTTAATTACAAATTTAAAAAATATTTTCCATTCATTGATTATTCAGCCCGTAAAGTTATCGAAATATTCCTTTCTATGAAGTTCTACTCTGCGCTTCTTGCTGTACTTTGTTCGTTCTCATTGGCTTACATGCTGTACGTTGTTCGTTCTGATTGGCTTACATGCTGTACTTTGTTCGTTCTGATTGGCTTACAACATCTAGTTTACAATATGTCTATCGTTTATCCTGGATCACAGTGTTTTTGTTTTGGGAAATTTAAAGAGATCATTAAAAAAATCAAATCAAATCAAGAAAAATGAACAAGGACAAATGTTTCTCTTCATCCGCTTTCCTTCCTTGTTTTCCTTTTTTCATTTATTTTTTCAATTTCCAAAAAATGCTAAAAAATTGAATTTTTTGTTTTTATTTTCATTTCCCAAAATACTAAAAAATTCTCTGCTCCAGGGTATTTATGGAGTATTTATGAATCGTTATGTAGTCAAATACAAAAAATACTTTTGATGTACCAGTTTTCACTAGTTCATGCTCCAATTCTTTGTTCAAATAAAAAAATCACATTCATATATATCACATGGAGACTCCTTCAACTGATCAAACGCTTTTGTGTCCGTTACTAGCAATATACAGTCAGGTTCAAGCGAATTGGTTAACAAGCGAGTTGCGTTTATTTACCTAAAAAGTCGTCTATATAAAAATCAAATCGATTGTAATCATTATAAGACTGCTTCAATTGATCCAAATCTTTCGTGGTCCTCATTAGCAATATACAGTTAGCACCAAGTACATTGATTAGGTCATGATTAGGTCAGAGTTTTGCTCCAATTGAACGGATTTTGGTTCCACAATTCTCTCTCGAGTCGTTTTTCCTCTTCACGTCGTCTTCGTTTCTCCTCCTCTCTCGTTGCTATGAGCTGACAAGAAAATAATAGGAAAGAGGGTCAGTGCGGACATAGGCTCAAAATATATAAAAAGGTTGTGTTGTAAATGGCTATTAAATGGCTTGAAAGGAACTTTTGAAATTTTTGATATCGTAATTAATTTCAATTTTACAGCGTCTGTTGATACTTAAAATCAGTGGATAGTACAGGGTGTCCCAAAAAAATTGTTCGACGTTGGATTAAATATTGAAAAATACTGATAAAATCTGAAAATGAACAGGCTCCATGTTAAGATACCCCTGTTTCTAAGATCTTAAATTAATTTTAGACACAAGAATCTTGCAAATCCGCTGAAATTTCACTGAGTTATGAGATTTTAAAGATCAAGTTTGTGCGAAAGCTGAAACCAGAGACGCCAAAGCAACTTGTTCTGCAAAAAGGCTCCAAAATCGAGATAAAGGGAAGTTATCCAATGCCATGCCTCTCGTTAATATCAAAGGGAACCAAATAGGATTTTGAAAAAGTAATCCAATTCTTGTAACTATTGTCAAAATTTTCTTTTTCAAACTTTGCTCAACAGAATTCCTCAAAGCATCAATACGCTTGAATTGATGTTCGAAAGAGTTTGGTTATCGAAAATCCTTTCCAAATCCCATTTGGTTTGCTCTGAAATAAACGAGAAACAAAACAAACGACAGCCCATGATACATTCACTACAATTGCCATGGAGAAGCCTCTGGTTTCAGCTTTCGCACAAACTTGAACTTCAAGAGCTTGTAGCTCCGTGAATATTCAGTGGATTTGCAAGACTCTTAGTGTCTAAAATTAATTGAACGATCTTAGGGAAGGACTGTCTTTCCATGGAGCCCGTTCATTATATCGTTATATTTTAATATTTAATCAAACAGTCAAGCAATTTCTTTGAGACACCATGTAACTCTGAAAATGAGACAAGATATCAAAATGATTTAAAGGGAGTACAAAGACCAGCAGCCTTTGCCATCGTTTGTTGTTGTTTTTTGTGAATTTCGTACAGTCAGTTATTCTGGAAGCTGTGCAGAGCAAGTCCCTGACTGTGCGCAAAGCATGCTGGTCTTTGTACTCCCTTTAAATCGTATTTTCTTTCATTCAACAGTGCCTTTCATTTGCATCAATGAATTGTTTCACTGCAGATCACTTTTAAACTTATGCCGCAATTTCTTGTATTTCATATTTAATTCTTTTAAGGAGGGTTGCCCTTCAGCAGAAGCTGGTTTTCAAGGGGCCCTCCGATAAAAACATTTGATTACAATCTAAGAAAGAAAAAAGTATTATAGGACTGTCAATTAAATCAAACTATAAAACCCTATTTACAATATTTAAAACCTATATACAATAATGTTCAAAATTCACAGTCAAAAGAAAAGAAATCCTCAACTCTAAATAGTTTTCTTAAAACCATACAGGGAGGATGCCTGCTTAGACTCGGCTGAGAGGCTATTCCAGAGTTTTGCCCCTCTATAGGAAAAACATCTCTGGCTATTTTGTGAAAAACAATAATTAGTGCTGCCACAATTGACTAACCTGTTTATTTCCATCCCTGAACTGTTTCAGATAATTTGCTTTTTTTATATGTTCTTGACGATCAGCATCTAAGCATGCTTGGTCATAAGCTACAGCGGTCTCGCTTTCTTTTACTTTCTCTGATAATAAATCTTTCGCATTTTCGTCTTTTCGCTGAATTTGATGCAGCAAAACTTCTCGCTGTTCCTTTCTGAATAAAGACAAAGATTTCGATTAGAAAGGGGAGAAAGAAGTGGGGGGTGTGTCCTATATTACGGAACAGAGACGTAGGAACCGGGGGCACTGGTGGCATGTGCCCCCCAAGATTTTGCAATAAACGAGAAAGGAAATGCCCTTTTAGCTTAATGAAAAAAGTGCCCTTGAAGTGTCGTGCCCCTCAAAGTTTAAGATGCTTCCTACGGCCCTGTTACACGGCAGACAGAAATGGGAAAGAAATGGGCAATTTTTTGCACGGAAAACGGTAATCAGAGAAAATATGTCATAAGAAACGGAAAATAAGTTGTGGTTTTTACGCGATGTGTTTGGCTCATTGCGCGGAGGTGCGTCTTAATTGTCAACCAGGTTAGATTTTAAGTCTGTCTCACATTACATGTACTTTTTTTACAAGAAACTGCTTGTTAGAAACTCAACTCTCGGATCACTAAAATATTAAGAAACTCACGTCCTCAAGCAGTGGAAAAAAATTATTTAAGCAACTATCTATTTTATAAAAGGAAATCCTTATCATGTTTTTACTTTATTTTCATTTGTTTCCTGTATCATATTACTCGGAAGGTATTTACTCCTTGACCTTGACTAATGTTTAAACATCGGAAGGAGGGAAAAGCTTCGTTTTTAATTGTTCACGCGGGCACAGAACGTGAAAATGAAGATTGTTATGGAACTCGTAAGAAACTGGTTAAGAGAAGACTCGGAGTACTCAAAATCTGATAATGTTAAGAAATTTTCAGCACTGGCTCAAATTCTTAAGTTTCTTATAAAAGATACACTACCTAAGTTCCTCTTTCTCACCAGGTGACCCATAGTACCCTCTGGCATATCGACCATACTCCATTGTTTTCATTTCTCGTTTTTTCACTTGTCTTCCTGTCTCTAATTCAAATTGACCAACAGCTGTTTCTGTAGTGATGTTAGCTGGGATAACTTTAAGTGATCCTGACTGCTTTTTAGTTTCGCTTTCCTTCCTACTGTCTGTTTTCAAACTTGCAGCTGAGCCTCGAGTTCCAGAAGTTCGCTTTTCTATTTTGTGTTCAAATGTTGTTCCTGTTGTGCTTGTAACTGGGGTTCCTTTCTGCGAAGCCGACTGTTGTTTGGCAGTTGTTTTGCTTTCTCCCTTGACCGATTTTAAACTTGCTGTGGAACCCCGAGAACTAGAGGGTTCCTTCTCTATGTTGTGTTCCACTGCTGTTTCCATAGTTTTCTCTAAAGTCGACTGCCGTTTTGTAACTGCTTTCGTTCCCTTCATGCTTGTACCTGAATTTGCTGTGGAGCCTCGAGAACTAGGTTTCTTCTCCATTTTATAATACAATTTGCAACAGATAGCAAGCAATGCGACTTTAATAAATCATACCTATATTTCGGTTGAAGCTCTCATTAGACAGAGCTCTTAAATTCCGCAAAGTTCTCCTGCAGACAACCAAAGAAATCCACGATTAGATCAAATGAAATGATCATCCAACTGCACACTTATGTTTGCGGTCAGCCCTCTTTGTTTTGGGACACCAAATGGCTTCATTTTGAAACCATAGCAACGACAGCCTCCTTCGCATTTTGTCTCGCTCTAATTTCTCTCATTTCATTCATAATTCATAAGAAAGAAATCAACTTTAAAAACTTATTGGGTGGCTTAAAAATCTACTAAGATGGAACCATGACTATGAATGGAAGATGCCACTTCAATGAGACTTGGATCATTTGGCTTATTCAATATTATTGGCAACAATTTCTGACAATCAAAAAGGGATCGGAAAGGGATTTCAATGCGGTGGAATGAACTGATGCTGCTTCTGTTGAATTCAAGATGAAGTGAGCATTTCAAGGACCTTTGGGATTAGCAACTCTCAGATGACTGATAAATAAAGAATTAAGAAACTTTAGCACTGGGAAAAAATTATTCAAGAAACTTTTTCTTTCGGTTGAAGAAATCCATAGCATATTTATATTTTGTTTTCACTTGTTTCTCTGATTGTAAACTTTATTGCTTGAAAGGTACTCGATGAGCGATGCCTAAACAGTGATACAGCTTCATAAAACAGCGTTGTGAAATGCTCATGAGATGTAAACATGAAGAATGCTTTGAAACTTTTAAGAAACCCATAGAAGCTCTTGAGTACTTAATATGAAAATTTTAAGAAACTTTCAGTACTGGGTCATATTCTTAGTCTCTTATAAAAGATCATTCCCCTAAAACAGATGTGAAATGAGAAGGATGAAAGATGTCTTGTCCTTGTGGAATATTTGTGTGTTTGAAAAACATCAAAAAAATACTTTTCCAAAAATCAAGCCACCTGTCAAAGCCTCGTTGCCCTTTGCAAATTCAATTGAAAGTGCGAAGGAGCAAGCCTCGCTTCAAAATCATTCGAAGCTTCAAATGGGGGTGAGGGCCTAGGCATTCTTCACCATCTGGCATCGATTTGGAGAGAGTTCTTGGTTCTTGACGCCTCTATTCAACAAAATGGGGAACGGAGAATCAACTGCCAGGAGGATCTCCATGCAGAGAAGTGATGAAGGCACTATTCAGGTTGGTAGAAGGGGCTCATTATCACATATACACATGCAAAAAAAATGTAACAGCCGCCGAACCCTACAAAAATTATGAAATATGTATGCATGCATTTGATTTATTTTGCTGCAGTAAAAAAGGCAACGGTGGTTGCAGATAAGATTTCGCAAGCCTGCTTTGTTTTTGATAGAAAGCAAGTGTAAAAGATACACGACCTATTAACACTCTCTCTGTAGCTGGATGATCTGATGATGTACAGACATGACAAGACAACAAGGCCCAGTCTGCAGAGTGTGGCAAGTGCACGCACAAGATTTTTTACTAAATTTTTGTGTGCACACCGATTTTGAACGAGGTCTTTTGTTCTCTACTTTAAAAAGAAAGGAACCAAATAGGCCCTGCACACTACACCAACACGCCAATGCTTTGTTGGTCTGCACGTGCGGGATCTCGTTGAGAACTGCCATACTCTGCAGACTGGGACAAGGCATCCACTGCAGCAGGTGTGCAAACAAAGTATGGCACTTGCACACTGGAGATGTTCATTAGGATTCAATAGTCTTTTCATAATATACAATAGAAAACAAAATAAATTTGGTCATGGACAGCAAAGATCTCGTCAAAAAGGGCCATATTTTCATATTTCATTTGAGGGTTGCCCTTCAGCAGAGCTGATTTTCAAGGGGCCCTCTTAAAAACATTAATTACAATAAATATTAAATTAAGTTAAACAAAGAACTAATTGCTACTGCTAAAAAACCATAATGTTAAAAACCTATTTACAAGAATGTTCATACTGCTAAAAGAAAAAGAAAAGAAAATTCATCTCTAAATAGATACTTTAAAACTATTTAAAGATGGTGCTTGCTTAGACTCAGCTGAGAGGCTGTTCCACATTTTTGCTCCTCTGTAGGAAAAACATTTTTAACCATTTGCTGAATTTTTCCTTGGCAGCCTCAGGTCTGTCGTTGTATTTCTGAGACTATGGGTGGAGCACTGTGAATTACGGGTGAAAAGATTACACAGGTATTCTGGAGCCAGCCCGTGCAAGGATTTGAAAACCATTGTCTGCATGCAGACTGTATATAACCATACCATACCAAAACCATACTCTGCATGCAGACTGTATATAAGCCAATCTGCAAATTTTGGCACTTGCAATCCCCAAAAAGAATAGATTTATTCAAAATTGATGATAAGAAGCAAAATGAATTTATTAGCTCCAACTAAGTGGCTTGGAAGAAGGCAGTCAGGCCTTGTCGAGGTATGACTGATGGCATCAAACTCTCAGACATGGATGGGGAATAAAGGGAACAAAAGACATAAAACTATGCAGTGAATGAGTGCGTACCCAAGATCTGGTTAAAACTGCCATAGTCTTGTTTGTAGGTGATGTCCCTCTCCTCTTTTGCTTACAAAAAGTAAAATAAAGTCTGTACAGTCGGACTGAAAAGTTTTCTTTTCACATGCTCGAGTTTTTGATTGCACTCGTTTCAAATCGGTCTGTGCCATAGTGCCTGCTCTTGATGTTGCATCAGTCTTATACCAACCTGAACGTCTGGTTTGATCCAAGGAAAAGTAGATGCTGTATATTTCTACCTCCAATATAATACAACTAGATATATGCAGCAATCTGTGTTTTTCCATAGATTTCAGAGGATGTTATGCAAAGACTACAAAAAGGCAAAAGGAAAGAACCCTATCATGAACCTCCAGGTAAAGCAGTTTTTTCTTGCTAGAACTCTTCAAGTCTTCTTCACTGCAACGTAATTGGTCAATGTTCAATGGTGTATTTATACATGTCTTTGATTTGTAGTCCTATTATATCCACTCTTAAAATGTTTTATCAATGTTTTTCATGTAGGCTTTCTTTTTCAGACTATGAATTTTCAAGAAATTACTTAATATGAGTCAAACATTAGCTGATTTTAAAATTGAAAAAAATATTATCTAAGACTAAAGGATTTAATATTTGGTAATTAATCTACCAAATCAGCCTAATTTATGAGTTGCTGTTGCCTGTCGAAAGTTCATACTTTTTTTCCCATTCAATTAAAATTTTACAATAACAAACTACTTAAGACACTACTGATGAACTTTACGGCACTACAAGGACGATACCACAGGGAGCAAAAGACAGTGACTACCCCATGGCCATTTCATAAAGGACATGAAACTGGACTTAAACTAAATATACAACTAAAAAAGCTACACGTAAACGATTAAATACTTATGAATAAGAGCCTGTTTCACATTGGTGGTCAGGCAAGCATAGGCGATGATGCGGAACTACAGAAACCCCGGCCGAGAGAACAAAAATGACAGCAGCTGCCGCCACTGCTCCCCCTCCAGAGTCTCCCCGCTCAAGACATTGCGCCCATGCTATCGGGGTGGGTTTATGGTTCACAATATTGTAGATTTGAAGATTTGAAATTTGAAATTTTGTTTGGATGAATTGCATACTTTTTTGGTGTACTTCAAGAGAATATTTCCATATACAGTTATCCCACTAGTTTCTCATTTTAGTTTAATTGTACAATACTACAATACTATACAATACAATACTATAAATATTTCTCATTTTAGTTTCTTTCAATTTTAGCAGATGAAATTAGGATTAAAGAACAAAATTTGAGGTTGCTGTTGAATGATGCTTACACAAAGGTATTTTTTTATTTCAGATATTTAACCAATTTCTTAATATATTTATCTATGAAATTAGGAAAGTCTTTTATATTTGGTTAGATCTACAGTATGTTTCAATTATTACAGTAATCTTAAAGGGGCTCTGTTGCCAAAGTGTAAACAATTCTGTAAACACCATTGTTTTAGGCATGTGTCCATTGTCTTCTGCAGTTTGTTTGGTGGCTTCACCCAAGCCATCAAAAGTGACCGTTAAAAATCCACTTATATCTGAGCAATAGTAAAAGATATGAATGTTTGGTTTATTCCTCTGTGAAGTACAAGGATTTATCTTCAAAATAGCACTTTCATTTTGGAAAAAAAGATTAAATTTTGTGTGATATGGCCTACCTAAAAACTGCAAAGTATCACTGTTTCAACTGAAATTTGGAGATGGAGCCCCTTTGAGGACAATTTTACAACTAATGATTCTCAGATGCATTGTTGGAGTAGTTGTTGCAAACATATATTCAACAGGTCAATTAACAAACTTGATCTCTCTTCTAACTTCTCTTTCTTCTTTCCTTGTGTGTGTTCCAATACAGTCATGTCCATTCGAATTCCTACCAAGAATTATCATGTCCTTTGGTGACTTGCTGATTTACCTCAGTTATTTTTGTTTTTCATAATAGGGGAAGGAGGTAGGAGAGAAAATGTTTTCAGAAAAAGAAGAGTCAAAGAGAACAAAGATTGAACAAGAACATCAAGAAAAAGCTGCACGAATACAGGACATAGAGGAATCTGTTAAGCTAAGGAACATGGAAATTGAACAGAAGATAGGAGAATACAAAACAATGGCAGCATCACAATTACAAGAACAACAAGCATTGATTGAAATTACAAATGAAAAATTTGAAGAAGAAAGAAAAGAGAAGGACATTTATAAACAACAGGTTGGTTTTGGTATTTTTTTATTGTTTTGTAGTGCCTTTAATTTTTACACAGAAGAAATGAGCAAAAATTAAAGGAAGAAGTTTTCGCAGTACTACAATCCTGGATAAAACTCATCGGACAAACTGGTAAAATTTTCATTACTGAGAGGTTTCCTCCCTTCCTCCCCCCATTTCAATGTTGTCCAACTGAAAAGCCTAGAAACAGTGCTCAGCGACCAGACACCACCAGATTAAACAACATTGAATGGGAGGGGGGAGAAATTTGATTAAACCATGTTTCTGTGAGAGTTATGTGAAAAGACTTTTTTAATTTTTAGGGTGTCCAATTGCGTTTTGTCCGGGATTGTAGGTGCATGAATATTGAAGGACAAGAAATAATATGATGTGAGTTGTTTGAAAAATAAAACAATTTGGTTTCTCTTGTCCTCAATAACAGCAAAAGCAAGGACTTTTGAATTTTTAGTTTGAGGACGAAAGGTGCTCGTCTTTGGGGCTGAATTCAATGTCCTTTTTTACAACGAAGGAAACAAAATAGATGGCAAACCAAGTGTCCAAAAATTAAAGGTCGTAACATCTTTTATCTGCCAGGTGCTCGGAAATTTTGTCATTGAAAGTAAAGTTACTAATGAAGATTTAACAAAATGTTCACACCTGTTTAAAGTTGGCTTTCTCTACCCTTTCAGATATTAGATACATCATCAAAGCTTCAAGAACAGGAGCAGTTAATAGAGTCTGCTAATGTGAGGCTGGCAGATGAACAGCGAGAAAAGGAAGAATGCCTGAAAAGGGTATGATTAATTTGTGATTTTTATTGAAAAGGTAATTTGAGTTGCAGTGATTCATGATCTGTGTCAATAAAATATACAAATTCCCTTCATTCTTTGGAATTATATTTATGTTATTACCAAGGTTGGAAAAGAGATCTTTTCATTAATGCAGAGATAGGATATTTTGTTGGTTCATCATTTATATGCAAGGTGACTCAGAAAAGGTTTCATTTATTTGATTGGTGATAAATCAAACATGAGTTTGTGTTTCTCAAAATTTCTATGTGTAGCTGAAGCTTATTGCAAGTGAAACTGGACTACTTGTTTTAAGTAGAATTTTTTAAAGATATTTACTGTCCACGAAAGAAGTCCAAAATATGTTTGTTTGTTTGTTTGTTTGTTTGTTTGTTTGTTTGTTTGTTTGTTGTTTGTCTG
>REGM01000134.1:565918-586520 GCA_004194415.1 Aurelia aurita | reverse complement strand
ACACAAAAATCATTAAAACAGCAGGGTTTGGCTTCACCATGGCTTGAACTCTCTTTTTATTCTTTTGGGATGTTCTCTCCGAAGTCTGCCAAACCTTCTGCCTTCTACCTTCTGCCAAACCTTCTACCAAGTCTACCGTTTTCAGAATTGGTACTAATCAAACACAGCCTAAAACTTCGTTTGAAATTAGTTTAGAAAATGCATTGTCCAAACTCTAACGCATTTTTACTATAGTATGAACCAATCTTAGGGTGTTTTATTGGTAGACTCGGAATTTGCGTTTGATTGACTCCGAAATTCTCAAAACGGTAGGTTTGGTTCTGCTCCAAAAGACAGAAGGTTTGGCAGACTTTGGAGAGATTCTCGTTTTCATTAGCAAACCCTGGTTGTGAATCCAAAACCTGCTATTTTAAAGATGTTTGTGTTTGATTGGGAAATATATTTCCGTCTCTGCGAAGTCTACTGTTTTCAGAATTTGGTAGGTTTGGAATTACTAATCAAACACACCCTTAAAGAAACAATATTGTTTTCAGAAAATAATGGAAGGAGATGGATCGTCATGAAATCAAAAAGACAAAGAATTGCAAGAAATTGATCAGGTGTGTCTAATGTCATCTCAAAACACGTGACTTTAACGTTTTATGTAGAAAATAGCAAATGATAGTTTTTAGATGTCTTGTGATACAGAAAGAAACATTACATAGATTAAGTTATATGAAAACTCAGCAACATCTTGGTCCAAGCCAAGAACTCATATTGGATGCAAACTTTCCTGTAGTCTGTCCCAAACGCCTTATTGGCACAGATTTTACGTCACAGAAATGAATTGTGTCCCTATTTTTCAGTCTTTGAAAGTCATTTTTTTCTTTGATATCGTTAGATACCCTAAAAGCAGCTCTTCATAACCATGCCTTTATTTTTTTAATACGGCATTGATTATGTCAAAATTTCACTTCCCACTTTTGCGCAAGATGTATTCTGCAACAAGATTTTGAGGCAGAGGATATTTATATAGGATGGACCGAAAGAATCCCTCTGACAAAAACGTATCCTGTTGAGAATTGAGAATATGTCTATCATGACAGCATGACGACTCTATTTACGAGCTAAACAATCGTCTTGGCTAGCTCTCAAAACTTCAGTCACGTTATATCCATGGGCTATTCCGGTAGAGCTCAGAAAAATGAGAGATAGGTTACTGCTGCCATATAAGGAAATCTTCTTCGTAAAACTGCGAGAGGTGCTATCAATATATCAGCATGCAAGTAGTCTTTCCGAAATTGCTTTAAGCCGCGGCGTGAAGATGCATGACACAAAGTTGCAAACAGTCCTAAAAGGATGAATTTGACACTTGTGTTTTGCTTTATTCACTACTAAAAAGGGCAAGAACATTCGCTACGGGGTATTGTGTTCAAAACACCAGTTCGCTTTACTCAGACTTTACTGCAGGCCTCAGGTTTTTGAAGAAGCCCATTATCGCTCCATTAACACATCTGATTATTAGAAATTAAGAAAGAACTTTACCTGACTCCTTAAATGAATTAAAATGAAAAAAAAATGAAAAAAATGACTGGAATGTAGATGAGATTATTTATCTCTATGTGCTTATGTGTGCTTGCTGTCTGTTTGTAGAGAAATCTTAGCTCCGTTCTTCCTCCTCAGAATGTACTTAGAAAGTTTTTTACTATGATTGCAAAGAAAGAAAAAATCTATTATTTAAACCAGACCGCTGCTCTGTAAAGATACTGGAACACTAATCATTTTACTGCATATGTACGTCTGCTCCAAAATGCAGCTGGGTTAAAATGGTGGGGAGAGACCCCTAGAAGAAGGTGTAAAACAGCATAGGCATCAAATCTTTAAAGAAGATTGCACGGATGGTTATCGAATCTTCCTTTTGATTTTATGGCTTAGAAGGAACCTCATGTACTTTACTATTATTTCTCATTGGAACTTTTTGATATCTTGATTACTTTCGGATTTACAGCGTTTTTCTTTTTATTTGGAAAATTCATGATAAGTTTAAAAATTAGAATCATCGTAAATCCTAAATTAATAGAAGAAAAACGGTACAATCTTCAAGAAAACCATAGTTTATGAAGGTCTACAATATGGCTGCAAGCAGAAATGTGTCGGTCTTCTGGTTATGATTTAGCAATGTGATGACGTCACAACCTCAACACTGGTTGAAAGACAAAAAGCGCTGTAATTCTGAAAATAATCAAGATATTAAAAAGCTCCAATGAAAAATAATATCAAAGTACCTGAAGTTCCTTTTAAGCCATTAAATCAAAAGAAAGATTCAATAACCATCTGTGCAATCTTTTTTAAAGATTTGATGCCTATGCTGTGTAAAATAAGGATCAAGACAAAGAAAGAGCGCTAAAATAAAGGCAGTTAATGTCAAAATTATGATCTTTGTGTTATAACAGCCCAGTGAATAGCATAAAGAAGGTTAATAGCCCTGTCCACAAGTTGCTCGGCAACTTTTTAGCAACTTTTAGTCTTTTGGGCAACTTTTAGGAATTTTGGCAACTTTTGCAATATTAGGAAACTTGTCTTTATTTTAGCGATATTACAACAATTTCAATGAAGTTTTGTCTATTGCCTGCAAAAATAATGAAAATTTAACATGGAAAGGACTGTTTTGTGATCAGGATGGGATTCAACGGCTTGGCAAGTAAAAAACTGGCCTTTGTTCTCAACGATTGATGATGATGATGATGATTTATTTATCAATTTATGTTATTGTTGTTGTTGTTTTATTAATGGAAGGAGATGGATCGTCATGAAATCAAAAAGACAAAGAATTGCAAGAAATTGATCAGGTGTGTCTAATGTCATCTCAAAACACGTGACTTTAACGTTTTATGTAGAAAATAGCAAATGATAGTTTTTAGATGTCTTGTGATACAGAAAGAAACATTACATAGATTAAGTTATATGAAAACTCAGCAACATCTTGGTCCAAGCCAAGAACTCATATTGGATGCAAACTTTCCTGTAGTCTGTCCCAAACGCCTATTGGCACAGATTTTACGTCACAGAAATGAATTTTGTCCCTATTTTTCAGTCTTTGAAAGTCATTTTTTTATTTGATATCGTTAGATACCCTAAAAGCAGCTCTTCATAACCATGCCTTTATTTTTTTAATCCGGCATTGATTATGTCAAAATTTCACTTCCCACTTTTGCGCAAGATGTATTCTGCAACAAGATTTTGAGGCAGAGGATATTTATATAGGATGGACCGAAAGAATCCCTCTGACAAAAACGTGTCCTGTTAAGAATATGTCTGTCATGACAGCATGACGACTCTATTTACGAGTTAAATAATCGTCTTGGCTAGCTCTCAAAACGTCAGTCACGTTGTATCCATCGGCTATTCCGGTAGAGCTCAGAAAAATGAGAGATAGGTTACTGCTGCCATATAAGGAAATCTTCTCCGTAAAACTGCGAGAGGTGCTAACAATATATCAGCATGCAAGTAGTCTTTCCGAAATTGCTTTAAGCCACGGCATGAAGATGCATGACACAAAGTTGCAAACAGTCCTAAAAGGATGAATTTGACACTTGTGTTTTGCTTTATTCACTACTAAAAAGGGCAAGAACATTCGCTACGGGGCATTGTGTTCAAAACACCAGTTAGCTTTACTCAGACTTTACTGAAGGCCTCAGGTTTTCGAAGAAGCCCATTTTCGCTCCATTAACACATCTGATTATTAGAAATTAAGAAAGAACTTTACCTGACTGGAATGTAGATGAGATTATTTATCTCTATGTGCTTATGTGTGCTTGCTGTCTGTTTGTAGAGAAATCGTAGCTCCGTACTTCCTCCTCAGAATGTACTTAGTAAGTTTTTTACTATGATTGCAAAGAAAGAAAAAATCTATTATTTAAACCAGACCGCTACTCTGTAAAGATACTGGAACACTAACCATTTTACTGCATATGTACGTCTGCTCCAAAATGCAGCTGGGTTAAAATGGTAGGGAGCGACCCCTAGAAGGAGTTGCAAAACAACATAGGCATCAAATATTTAAAAAAGATTGCAGGGATGGTTATCGAATCTTCCTTTTGATTTTATGGCTTAGAAGGAACCTCAGGTACTTTGCTATTATTTCTCATTGGAACTTTATGATATCTTGATTACTTTCGGATTTACAGCGTTTTTCTTTTTATTTGGAAAATTCATGATAAGTTTAAAAAAATTAGAATCATCGTAAATCCTAAATTAATAGAGGAAAAACGGTACAATCTTCAAGAAAACCATAGTTTATGAAGGTCTACAATATGGCTGCAAGCAGAAATGTGTCGCTCTTCTGGTTATGATTTAGAATGTGATGACGTCACAACCTCAACACTGGTTGAAAGACAAAAAGCGCTGTAATTCTGAAAATAATCTAGATATTGAAAAGCTCCAATGAAAAATAATATCAAAGTACCTGAAGTTCCTTTTAAGCTATTAAATCAAAAGAAAGATTCAATAACCATCCATGCAATCTTTTTTAAATATTTGATGCCTATGCTGTGTAAAATAAGGATCAAGACAAAGATCTTTGTGTTGCAACAGCCCAGTGAATAGCATAAAGAAGGTTGATCGTTTTAAGCTTGAGGGAAAAATATTATTTCAAAGGAGATTCTATCGGCATTTGATCAAATTATCCTGGTTATGAGATGATTGAAACAAGGTACCTAAAAAGTAACCATTTCCGCTCTTGTTATAAACTGCAAGTTAATTTTTGCTTGAACCAATTTAAAAAGGTAAACAATATGATTAGGTTATTTATTTCAACATTGCCAACTAATTCTCGTTAAATTCCTGTCAGCTTCCATTGCTTTGCAAAGTAATATTGCGTTACTTTATAATATCGTAATTATAAGAATTTACTACCACAAACTACACTTATGACTAAACTTAATAATTTAGTTGTGTGAAACTCGTTGTAATAGCTAATTTTCAGTCCATGACGGCATTGGCCTAGCAGAGAAATGGCGAGAATAACTTTAATCATTTTCAGTTACTTTCTTTATTATTTTAACATGAGAAGCATCAAAACTGCAAGAATACAGCGACNGTGAGAAAGTGCGCTGAACATTCGCTTCCAAGAAGAATGACAGACAGTGTTCGCCAATAATAAAGTGCGTATTGGACCCACATCATTATTTTTTTCACCGTGATACTTCTGTGACTTGCTGTTCATGGGACTCCTCCCCACAAATTATCGTCACTCTTGATGTAGACTGACGACGTGATTCCTTGTACTCGTTCAATGTTTACAATCTGATTTTTATATTCTCTCTCATACAAGTTTGAAGCCATAACCATCATTCAATTCAATGCGGAAAACTGAGACTCATGTAGTCAGTTCAACTCTTGATGGTACGCGATAGTGCGCTGAACGTTTGCTTTGACCTTTAAAGAAGATTTATATATTTAACCCATACTGTATCACTCTCCGTCGCAGAGGCTGTTGTTTGCAAACGAGCAGAACGTGAAGCTCCGGAGGAGCAAAGAGCGCGCAGATGCGCCTTCGGCGCGGATCATTTCATCCGTCCTCCGGTAATACAGCCTCTGCGAAGGAGAGTGATACTGTATCATCATAATTGCGGCGAAGCCGCATATCTATTCGACTTCAATCGAAAACTCGCGAGCGAAAAAATCTTACGGTCATACAGGAATACTGTCATAGTAAGTTTTCTCGATTCCATGTCTCAAAATGAGGCTTCTGCCAACGCTGCAAGGCTATTGCTGGGGTGAAATGCAAATCTATGTAAACAACATATTGTGATCACACAATCATGAAACGTAAAGAGAGATTAAGGCATAAAACCTTAATCTCTCTTTTGTTTTGTGGAATGTGTAGTTGTCTGATTTCAGTTTTGGTCACAAAACAACTTTCCATGGGTGATTGAATTTTCAATTCAAAGTGAACAAAGAATTGCAACGCAAACAGAACCACAAAGACCTGTTACTATTAGCCTGCGTGCAGACTCTACAGTGCGGAGGAGGGAAAAGGAAAGGCAAAAACGCCGCACTCACTGACTATTGTTATTGCTAGTATTAGGATCCCTTCTCCCAAATTCATAGACGTAGGAGGCGGCCTCCAGTCCCTATAATGAGGGAAAAATTATGGCATTCCAGGCTCCATGCGGGCAGTTTTAACTCAATGAAGTTATCATATTCAGGGCAAAATCCAGAATAAGCCCCCCTAAACGTTGGGCATCCCCTCGCTCATGCCCAAATTCATCACTCTTGACGGTGTAACATGACAGAGTTACAAGTCACAAAAGAGTGAGAAAGTTCGGTGAATTCGCTCTAAAAAGACTGATAGCCAATATTCGCAAACAATAAAGTTCATATTTGACCCATGTCATCATTTTACCATAATACTCTTGTGGTTTGCTATTCATAGGATTGAAATTCCTCTCACAAATAATCTCTCCGCTGTTTTTTATAGCATCTTTCGGATATCAAGTAGAGAATTCTTTGAAACTGACTAATAATTACATAAGCTGCCCTCTAGAAGTTTCTGTGGCTTTGCATCGTACCTTTGTCATCCCGACGAAACAATGGGGCTTGTTCGATTGTTCTGTCACTCCATTCTGTGGTTCAGTGAAAAGCCAAGATATTTGTTTTTTGTGTCAAAACTTGGCGAAGAGAGGATAATTTTTTCATCTGAATTCCTTTCCTGTAAACAAGGCCCTTAGAAAAAAGGTGAAAAACAACAGGGCAAATCCTGGAGATTTTGGTTGGCCAATATTGCTAGTGAGAACTTTCAAAAAATGTAACGCAATTTCTGCGAGAACTGTGGAATTTTGTTTCCTTTCTATGACAAATGAAACAGAAGATTTATCTCCTGGAATGACATTGACTGACAACAATAATTTGGCTAAACCGTTACATTTTATAGGATTAAATATTTAAACAATCAAAATAGTCTGGTCAAAATGGGTAGTGTTTGTCAATTGATGAATTACCATGAGCTTTGGCAAAATTTGAAGCTGCGTTACGCTTGCGTTTGTACGCTACTTTTTGCGTCACCGTCACATGTACGAACATCCCTTCGACGTTTGCCAAGGCGGGGACTCGAACCACTAGCCTCCCGACTGGTAATAAATAATAATAAATAATAATAATAATAATAACGAATATTTTAACAGGATAAAAACTTCAGCAATTATAACATTGCTGTTATCAATGTTTGTCCTGTAAAAACGCGTTAGCCTTCCCAGCCTCGAAATTTAGGTGATTATTTTCTAGTAGGTTGTTTGTACAGAATGTGCCTTTTTAAATTGGTCTTTTTGGTGGCAAAATTTTTCCCGCAAAAAGTTGTTTTTGTGGGCATTTCTTCAAGTTTTGTGGACGCACGTGATACCGCATTTCCGGTTATCAAAGACACAGGTACTGAAACGAGGCTCACTCCGATTTCACATCAAAAGAGAGAAACAGACAGGGAAGTGGAACAAGAATTTTCTTCCTAATTGGTTGTTTCAAGACGTCAATGCGCTGATATCGACTGCAGGAATTCATGTTGTGATATGAAAGAGGAATAAATTATTGATTTTGGCATCGATCAGAAAGATTGAAGACTGTGAACAACTTGCTACGCTGCTGTGATCGAAGAGAGAAGAGGGGTCTGACAGGAGTGCGGCCTAAAATATAACTGTATTTCTATTCTGTTACAGTATCACAAGTCATTCCTTTGAAGTTGACGGATTTTAGCACGGAGTTCTATTTGAATTTTGGAGTCAGCCTAAGAATAAAGAGACCAAGGCTGTAGAAACTACACAAACATTTAACATTGGTGAAATCTGAGTGCCAGACAAATCGAACATCAACACAATGGAGCGAGGAATTTCGTTGACAATGTTGCTTCAGATTGTTTATTATATTGCCCTGCTCACATTGGATTCAAAGGGCTTTGACATTGGACGAAAAGTTACTTCCAATAACTTAATGCCACATCCCGCAGCAGATACTTTTGAGAGTCCAAGGCGGATTTTCTGTTCTCTTTTTAGCAGAGATTGTGAGAGGAGGGGTGCCAAATGTTCTCGTCGTTCATGCTGCAAGTGTGAATGTCGTGGACACTTGCCAAATTTTCTTTCATTGGACAAAGGATGTATGAGTGTCAATGATATCATGAAATTCCCAGGTAAAAACAAACAAGTAAGGTCGATAAGAAATTTAGGAGTTGCTTTGCAGATCAGTTTCGTTTTCATAACAAACAAATCATGGTCCAGCAGAGCAGAGCTAACCACTCGATATAATATCTTCATGATAAATTTGGGTACAGGACAGGTCACCAAAGCCACCTTTTCGAGATAAGATGAGATGTTGCTGTCCTAGTTTCGTTCTTTTGTTCAAGTTTTCATGCTGTTATCCAATTAGAGCACATTAGTTTACAAATCACATGATCAATAAGGACACCATGGCTTTATGTTGACAACACCGATTGTATCCTTTATCTGGCCATCTAATGTGGAATTTTTATTTGATTCCTAAAATAAAAACAGTTTCTTTGTTTAAGTGTGCCATGCCAGAAAACTGCAAAGGAACAAAACAAAAGTTGAAATAGATTTATCTACAAGTGCAGAAATCTTCAGGGTAGCATCAGTATAGTTCCTCAGCCCTACAATGGTATTTCCTCAAATAGATCATCAATAGATACTTCCTTCAAATAGCTATCCCACTCAGATAACTGCCCCCAAAATTTGATATTTTGTAATCCACTTTCAAATAGGCACCCCATCAAAAATACTAAATTTGAATAAGCACCCAAAGTTTCTTGAATAGTTTTTTCCTAGCATACACTCAAGTTCTATAATTCTTTTGTGATCTGAGAGTTCAGTTTCTCATAAAGAGTTTCTTATTAAAAAATAAGTGTAATTGTGTTACATGATTTTATCATAAGCTTCTGTTGTCTTGCAGGAAAGATCTAAATCATGAATCTTCCATTCCTAGGCACAAATTGTCTGTACCTTTTGAAGAACGCTGGTACAACATATGTCCCAACCTTTTCAAGCCATCTGGATTTCATCAATAAAGACATTGTCTTGCAACCGAGGTACCAATCGATGGCTGGTGTATTACATGGCGGTACTTGCAAGGCGACAAGCATTTATTATTTTGATAGAAATGGAAGGGAAAAAACACTCTTTGAAAACAGTTGTTCAGAAATCTTTGACATAAAGACAAAACAGACGTCTTCTGGAGTTACACAGCATTTGCTAAGGGTATGTGTGGTAGACTATTGTTAAAATTGGGTCCAAACTATTGGGCAATTTGAAAATTTCTACTTTTCAATATTAGTTTGGCTCACTCTTTTAAAAGCTTCAAAGAAGCATAATCGACACTGATATCATCAGATAGCATAGGCATCAAATCATTAAAAAGATTGCACGAATGGTTATTGCATCGGTTATTGCATGGTCCTTTTGATTTAATGGCTTAAAAGGAACTTCAGGTACTTTGCTATTATTGTTCAATGGCAATTTTTTGCTGCTATTATTGTTTATTGTCAATTAATTATATTTTCCTCTCCATTTTATAGAAAATCTTGGTGGCCCTGCAACCAAAACATTACATATTGCATTTTTCATTGACAATTTCAGCCTTCTTTTAGACAAGTGGGAGGGTATTTATTCCCTCCTCCAACCCTGCCCTCCAAGGCTTTGCTCCTGCTTACAGACTAATTTTGTTTTGTTTCCAACTTAATTTCAGTGGACTTATCAGGGTTGGTCATCAACAAATGTTTGGAATAAACTCAGAGGAAAATTATTGAGCATGAAGATAGAGTGCAGAAATCCAGTGACGTCACAAAAAGCTGGATCATGCTTACTCTTCAAAGTTGCAGGCTCTTACAATGGTGAGTTGTCCAAACTTTCGGGAGGAAGACTAAGAATTTGTGGAAATGAAAGAAGACACAAAAATGTTTCCAAACCACACCTATTCTTCTGTCAGCAAACACCCTTTGTCCTCTAGGAAAACCAGTATTTGTCCTCAATCTCCCCAGGGGGGTACTCTGGTATAATTAGGATAGGGGGTGCTCAGGCTAGGGTGCAAAACATCAACCCAAAACAATAATTTCTGGTATAAAAATAGACCAAAAAAATAATAATTTTTCTTACGTACCCAAATTTTTGCAGATAGAAAAGTGCCCTAACTGATAGATTTCACTTAATGTACAGTATTTGGATATTGAAGAATTTTGATAACGTTGCGTTATTTAAATTTTGTTTGTAGATCATGTTTTTCTATATTATTTTTAATTTTTCTCATATTTGAAATCCAAAAATATAATCCAGAATTTCAAGAACCCAAAAAAATAATTGTACAAATGACTGACCCAAAAAAGAACTGTTGCCGAAATTTTAGACCCCAGAAAAGTAGCCTTATCCCTATCCTAAATATACCAGAGTACCCCCACCCCTGAGTCAGTCTCTAATTCTAACTATCTAGCCCCTCCCTCAACATTTTTTCCACAGATTTGGGAGATCATATGTGGATAAAAGTAGGGGAATCATCCCATCATTCCCTACATCAAATTTCGTAGGTTTTCCTGCCTCTCAGTAATGGCAATTACATAAGCTGCATAAGGTAATTTCTTAAGAGGATTAAATCTCCTGGAATAATTTTGTTACGGTCCTAGCGATGACCTTTTCAATCTCCTAATGGGATAACACGACTTGCTAAAGCATGTTCAAGTCATTGGTGTAAGGCAGGAATATTAGGGAAATTTTAGCTTGATTTTATGCTATGTTTTGAAGGTTTCTTGAAGGAGCTTTCTCGAGAAAAACCCTCATAACTACAGAACGTATTGGCTGAATTCAGTCTGGTAAATTTTAGAATTTGATTTAACATGTCCGCTATTAAAAAAGATATTTGCCAACATTTTGCTATGATATCCAAGGAACAGTAGCCATTTCAACGGGGATTGTTTTTTCTGACTCACCCGGTGTTGTATTTATTCATAGTCTCAAGTCTCAGTTTCAACCAAGCTTGGTTTGGTTAATGTCAGAGATCACCAAGTTGGTTATTTTATACATATCATTGCCAACATTTTCGTGATTAAATTCCTTTCTTGTAGATGAGTTCACCTACAGCAAGAGAGAATCACCATCCGTTTGCCCCACAACCCCACCCCCAAAAATAAAAACAACAACAACAGATCTGCGCACATCTACTACGATGAAACCCACTACTACCGTAGCAACTACAACAACAAAATTACCACCAACAAAGAGTTCCTGGACAACGAGCACTACAAAATCAAAAGTCATTCCCCCAGCAACATCCCTAGATTTCCAACCAGCCACTTTGATATCAATTGAAAAAACAGAGGCTCCTGTCACAAAAGCTCCACCAAATAAGGAGGTATGGTCTTTAGGGTGTGTTTTATTTGTAATTCTAAGGGACAGTGTAAAATTTATCATATTACTTGGCCGGTGGAGAAGAAAAATTCTTGCAAAAAATCTGCTCACCCCGTCTAAATTTTTGCAAAAAACCAACCGCCTCGTCACCCTTTCTTAATTAAATTGTATCTGCACCGTTTTGCAGAGCATTAGATGTAATATAATAGGGATGAATTAGCTAATGGTCGTAATGAAATCAATTCTTGTTCGTAGAAGTCTTTGTCAACAAAAAACTGACCTTTATTGACTGGTTCTTGCAAACAATTGACATGGACATTTTACATCATTTTATACATCTCTTTAAGAACTCCTCATCTTGCATGATTTACAATTTTGTTCTCAAAATGAACAATTCTAGGTTCAAACTTCATCTTAAGCTCATAAAAAAATTACTGCCCCGTTCATATTTGCTTTATAAAAAGTGTTGACCTTGTTCTGCGTAGGCTGAAAAAATTAGTTGCCCTGTCACGTTTTGCACCGGCCATGTAACAAAATAAATTTTGCACTGTCCCTAAAGCTACCAAGTTCTGAAAATATTAGACTTGGCAGAGTTAGAAAAGTATTTTCCGATCAAACTCAAAATCTTAAAAACGTCAGATTCGAATTCACCATGAGGAATTCGCCAATCTCTCTGAAGTCTGCCAAGCCTTCTACCCTTTGGAGCAGAGAGTTCAGAAGGCCTTCCAAGCCTATCGTTTTCTAACTTTTGGGGTCAGTCAAACGCGAATTCCAAGTCTTCCAAGTCTACTGTTTTCAGAATTGGTACTAATCAAACACACCTTTCGTTTGCCGACAAGGTTTTTCTAAAAGATCGACAAAATGTGTCCTTTCTTTAAAATTCGAGAGAGTATTATCCTTCCTTGGTCATTTTCCTTTTTCAATTTCAAGCTTCTGTCTCATGGATTCAAATAGTCTCCCCTAAAACCATGGATGGCTAGACACTGCACGTGTTCTTCTATGGAGGAGCGCCTCAACTAATATGCTTCTGCGGAGGAAAGAATTCATCTATATAGTTCTGCGGAGGCGATAGCGAAAGATAGAAAGGAAAGAAAACGTTTCCTTCCTTCCTCTCTTTCGCTACCTCCATAACAACAGAACCTCCTTACCAACAGAACTTTCTAAATGGCGGCAAACACAAGGATAGAAGGAAATCACAGTACAACTGCGGTGTCTAACTACCCATGCTAAAACATCAAAAACGAAGGCTTTTGCCAAAACCTTCAAAACTTTCGTGCGCAAAAAATGTTGAAAGTTGGCTCTGGCCATAATAGGTCACACGATTGGAGAAGTTTTTCATTCCCTGTTTTACTTTGTTTCATGCCTACAATCTCTTACAAAAGTGTTGGACCCCTGCGAAAATCTACGTTTTTCGAAATTGTTCCCCGCCCCTCCCCCACATCAATGTTATTTGGTTGACGGAATCACTCTTTTGGTGGATATGCATGAAAAAACAATTTTTCCACAGCAATCAACATTGAAACCGGGGGAGGGGGGACAAAAATTCGATTTTTTCAACAGGAGTCCAACACTTTTGACTGATGACTTTTGACTGATGACTTTTGACATTCGACAGGGGTCCAACACTTTTGTAAGAGATCGTAGTTTGAAACATTCTTTTGTATAATTTCAGGGTGCAAGCAAAAAGGTGAAAGGCCATAACAAAGGACGGCTAGTTACTGGTTTAATTGTTGCTGTTGCAATTCTGCTTATTATTCTCGCTGCTTCAATATCTGTTTTGGTCAGGAAAAAGTGCAAGAAAAGAAGGTAAGAATTTTCCTAATAGAGGTTTTCTATTTTATTTATTCACGCAGTAGATCACGCAGGATTCACGCAGGATTCACGCAGTAGATAATCTCTTTCTTGTTTGTCTCCATGGTGAACATGTGCGCAAAATATTTTGTTTTTCATTACTTTATTTTCAGTAGTCTGGAAAGATTTCTAGCTATATTACAGCTACAGTAATTTAGGCCTACTGTGCATACCGCATCCAGGCATGGGACCCCTAGTTTAGCGTCCCTTCCGAAGGACGGCGAAGTGAGTTGCTTGGTCAGGCATCTGGAAGGTCACCCATCCGGATTTTGACCTCACGCGACCAAGCTTAACTTCCGTTACCTAACTGAAACTGTATAAGCTGCGTGGCCACTCACCCCATATTATTAGAAGCGAAACTGCCACAACCATGTACAAATCGCTAAATGGTCTTGCACCAGAATATCTTTCCAAATTGTTCGTCAAACATTCTACTCGAAATATAAGGAAACTCCGAAATACTGAAATTGATCTTTTATTACCTCTACGGGATACAAACAATGGGCAAAAAGCTGTATCTTTTCGTGGAGCTAAACTTTGGAATCAGCTTGAATATAACGTTAAACATGCACCCTCCCTTGCCACTTTCAAAAGAAGACTAAATAATAATTAATAAAATATTTTTCTAATATTTGTGTACTTAATGTTAACTTCTTAATTATTTAGCTTTTCAGTTTAATTTGTAAGTATTTGCCACGGCCCCCTGAACCCCTGTAAAGCAATCCTTATGGACTGACGGGGCTGCCGTGCCTAAAAAAAGTGAAAATAGGAAAAATAGTAGAAACTCCCATCGAGTAACTGTTTGTTAAATATTTTCATATAACATTCTTCAATGAAAATCGTCAGTGTTTGTCAATAAAACGCGCACAGCGATTACTGAATATGATGATAAAAAAAGTTTTCTGTAACTTTGACCGTGAAAAATTACCACTTTTCATTTAATCATATTTTAACTCAAAAAACTCTATCAGCTATTTTAAATAAACTAAAAGAAAAAGNAAAAAAGCACAAAAAACAGTTGACCTGTTTGCTTATGACTTTGACCATAAATTTTTATGAGTGATAAAATAATATTTTTGAAAGAAAGAAAATTTCCTAACAACTATCAGAAAAATGTCCTGGCCGCGGTGCTCCCTCACTTTCTAGACCCTCTGAATATTGACTTGTTTTGTTGCAGATCGCTGAATGGTCAAGTTGCCATGAATCTCATGTATGATGGTGAACACGGTAAGGTTTTTACTGACACAGCCGTAGCTTTTGTTGCCCTATTGAATTCCTTCTTTCGCAAGTCGCAAAACTTCTTATGAAAATATTATTCTTTCAAATGCCTCAAGCTCTGAAAGATGGCAGATTTTTTGCTCGAAGCGAATTCTCTTCGTGTTGCAAAACTGAATTGTGACAGCATTGGTAGAAGTTATGTACGAAAGCTCGCAAAGCAAGAGTTATCTGCCATATTTTGCAAGGAAATATCTTGTTTTTTTTTTTAGGTTTTTTTACAGCAAAGCTAAAATGATCTGTACATCGCTTCGTAAAAATTAAAAGAGATTTTTCACCAAATAACTACCGGGTGAGTCAATACAAACAATCCCCGTTTGAAAGGCCACTGCTCCCTGGATATCAAGGCAATAATATTGGCAGGTATATTATGCAATAGTGGACATGTTCAAATAAATTTTAAATCTTACCTGACTGAACTCAGCCACTCTGTTCTGAAATTATGCGGGAATTTCTCAAGAATGCCCCTTCAAGAAACCTTAAAAAAACAGGCCTAAAATTACGACCAAATTTCCTGAGCTTTGTGCCTTACAGCAATGACTTTTACGTGTTATCCCTTTGGGAAGATGAAAATGTCATCGCTGGAAGCATAACAATATTATTCTGGGTGATTTCGTCCTCCCAATAGGATAACACGTGCTAAAACGTGTTGAAGTCATTGCTGCGAGGAAGAAATATTAGGAATATTATTCTGGTCGGGATTTTAGGCCTGTTTTGAATGTTTCTTGAAGGAACTTTCTTGAGAAAATGCTGATAATTTCAGAACGGAGTGGCCGATTTCAGTCAGGTAAGTTTCGAAATGGATTTGAACATGTCCACGATTAAATAATATATTTGTCAATATTACCGTCTTCATATCCAGGGAGCTGTGGCCTTTCAAACAGGGATTGTTTTTTTTACTCACCTGGTATAGATTTTAAACCTTACATTTACTCTTTCACCAATGGAAGTACTTTAAGCATGGGCATTAAGAAACGCGGTAGTTATTCCTACAAAATTTTTTCCTCCCTGTGTCCTTATGCCCGTGATGGTTGTTGTTGTTGCGTCAGGGGAAATCAGAACACAGGGAAACAAGGAAAACCAGGCACAACAACAACAACCTTCACGGGCATAGGGACACAGGGAATAATGGGCATAGGGAAACACGGAGGAAAAGCATTTTGTAGGATTAACTACCGCGTTTCTTAACGCCCATGCTTTAAAGAACGCCGGTCAACCAGCATCCTTTGCGGTCACGCTTTGCAGAGAATGTTGTCATATTAAAATGGCCGCCGCAGTCGAAAGGCAACAAGCGAAGCGCGCAAAGGATGCTGGTTGATTGGCGTTCTTTAAGTTGATCTATTTCTTCTTTCAGGTGTACATCTCCAAACAACTATACCTCCTAGACCAAGTTGCGATGCAGGGGACGGTACGTATTTTGTTGCCATACTTTACTCTTAGGCTGATTACATTGTCGTAGTTATCGCTATTGATCGACTGATGGACGCTCAAACCAGTTTGAGCAAGCAATTCAATTCAATTGTAAGTGTGAAAAAATGAAAAATTGTCATTTTTGTTGCGATAACTGGGACTATGGAGTGAGTTTACTTTACCCTGAAGGGTGTTTTCAATATGGGATTTTAGTGGATAACATGTACAGCACGGGGACCCCTAGCTAAAGCTATTTATAGTTTCTTCGTTGAATGTGACGTCAGAGAACACTAAACTTTGAGCTCAATAACGTCACTGCGCTCTTATCGCTTATTCGAATACGTAATTTCGCAGAGAAAAGACGGAAAAATGGTGGAAAGAAGTACCATACACCATTCATAATAGTATGATCTTTATTTTATCATCAATCATACCACACCTGGACTTGTGCTTTAATAAGCATTCTAAACAGTTCTTGTATATACCCTTGCCCCCTACTTTCCCCAGATTTATGGGTATTGCTTGCAGGACCTTTTCCGTACTTGTACGTGGCATTTTTGTACTTTTCTGCCCTGAGCTGCATGACCCCGTACCATGGAGTTGCTTACGTTACCATCCCCTCCCCCTCCCCAACGATGCTAGTGCACCCCTGGAGTAGAGCATAGGTTCCAAATCTTTAAAAAGGTTTAAAAATGTCGGTGTAAAATTCTATGACCTACTTCTTTGGATTGAATGGTTTGAAAGAAACTTTAGCTACTATGCTATAATTCTTCCGTTAGACTTTTCAGAAATCTTCAGTATTTTTCGAAATTACAGCGCATTCTATATTTCAACTCTTTTGAGGATGTGACGTCATCAAATTTCCAAATCGTAAACCAAAAGAGTGAAAGACTTGTGCTTGATACCATATTGTAGACATTTATAAACTATGAGTTGTTTGAAAATTAGTCTATTCTTCCTCAAAAAGGTTTAGAAAATACGATGGTTTTAAGTTCTTTTCAAAATTTTCCTTGAATTCTTAAGAAAGGAGAAAAACCCTCTAATTCTAAAAATATGGAAAATTTCTGAAAAGTCCAACGGTAGAACTATAGCAAAGTAGCTAAAGTCGCTTTCAAGCCATTCAATTAAAAGAAATAGGTCATAGAATTTTACACCGACATTTTTAATGATTTGGAAGCTATGCTCTGGAGTAGCTAAGTGATCTAAGACCCACTTAAAGGGGCTCCGTCGCCAAAGCGTAAACAAATCTGTAAACACCATTTTTTTAGGCACGTGTCGATTGTCTTCTGTAGTTTGTTTCGTGGCTTCACCCAAGCCACCAAAAAGTGACCGTTCAAAATCCACTTATATCTGAGCACTCGTAAAAGATATGAATGTTTGGTTTGTTCCTCTGTGAAGTACAAAGATTTATCTTCAAAATAACGCCTTCATTTTTGAGAAAAAGGTGAAGAGTTTGTGTGATATTGCCTATCAAAAAACTGCTAAGTCGCCGAATCGATCGAAATTTGGAGACGGAGCCCCTTTAATCAATATATTTTGTTTCTTATTTCAGATTGGAAACATTATTCTGATGGCAATTTATATGAAAGCATTGATAATTTGCAAGTGAAAGGAGCCACCGCAGCGTCATACCCCTCAACCGGCCCGTACGCATGCGCGGATATTGATGGTGCCAAAGTGGATATCAAAGATAAGAATTCGAGTGAAGAAGAAGTGAGTTTAATTGATTTTTAATTTATTTGTTTTTTACTCCAAAAATAAGGGTGCTACCGAAACCTTTGAAGATTTTCATATCGCGGAGTGACTGTTTGGAATTAATTGAGCTCCGAAATCAAAACCGCCCCATCGCTGGCTATTTTCAAAAACAGGCTAAAAACGTTTTTGAAAAGTCATAGAGATATTCCAAAATGAATATCACACATCGAATCAGAGTTTGGTCAATTTTTCTTTCTTAGAATTTAGATTTTCTTTTTTACGCTTATTCTATAGCTTATAATTTAATCATAGCAACATAAATTTTTATTAGTTTAGGTTTTTAGCAGGGCACATTGTAAATCAGTTTATTCTTTTATAACTGAATGTATTACCCTGGGTAAATAATTAAAAATGAAATGAAAAAATTGTTATTGTGTACAAATGCAATACAGTAAAAACCCGCGTATAAGAACCTACAATTTTGCAAGTCAGCCTGGGTTCTTAAACAATGAATACAATGGATTGGTTCTTATAAAATGGTAGTCTAATTGGACAATTTCAGCCTGCAGATTCTTAATTCACTAGGTTCTTATACGCGGGGTTTCACTGTACCCTTAAAGGTGCTATGAAGAGCTCTTCGATAGGACTATAAAGAGTTCTCTCTTCCTTTCAAAAAGAACAATCCTCTTTACTGTCATTTTGGTTCAGTTTTATTAACTTTAAGACTTTTCCAATATGTAAATTCCATTAGGAATTAAGTTAAAACAATCAAAGATTCAAAAAATGCAACAGAAGAACAGACAAAACTCTACATTTTTTGCCATTCTACAAAAGAGTCTGGATCAAGAGATATTTTTATATATTTTTATACGAAAGGTTCGATTGAGCGGCGTTAGAGCTTCTATCACTGTTGTGCAAATTCGAAATTCTACAAAGTGTATCAAAATGTCGTTCGATTCAGATTCTTTTTCAGAATAGCTAAAAGGTGTATTGATGAATCTCAAAGCTGAAAATTTTCATGAATGGGAACACAGGTGGCGGAGAAAAATTGTAGATTTGATAAAATTTGATCTTACTTGCCAGTTAATTGTGTCACATTTCTCTCCTGACTTCTCTCTGTCAGTTCAGCTTCTATTTGTATCCATTTAGGCCCACATGGTGTTGTGCGTTGTGTTGTGTTGGCAACTACAACAACACAACACAACGCACAACACCATGAGGGCCTAAATGGATGCAAATAGAAGCTACTATCTATAATCAGACCCCCGGTAAGATCTATATTTGGCATTCATGACCCAATAGGTTTATCATATCTCACGCAACTCAGGGTTGGTCTCAGTAAATTGAATTTTCACAAATTCAAGAACAACTTTAGGGATACCATAAATCCGATGTGCCCTACGAACGATGGTATTGAGGATACGGAACACTTTTTGTTGCTTTGCCCTTCCCTTGCAGTACCACGTAGAGATCTTCTCGCTGGAGTTTTCGCTTTAATACGACCATATGGACATACCGATCGTCAAAATAATCTTCTAATGCAGATTTTATTGTATGGTGATAAAAATTTCCCAGATGAAGTTAATAAAGATATACTCCTGCTAACGCNAAAAAAAAAAAAAATAGAAGCTGAACTGACAGAGAGAAGACATGAGAGAAATGTGACACAATTAACTGGCAAGTAAGATCAAATTTTATCAAATCTACAATTTTTCTCCGCCACCTGTGATGGGAAGGATCATCGCAGCACTAAATTCTGCTCAACGTGTTTTATGAAATTGTTCTCATGTCTCGATTTCGAGATCAAGAATGGAAGCTATTCGAACTGCAGTTTTTACCAAAAAGCTAACGCTCATATTTCATCCAGAATCGAGAAATTCTTCAATGAAGAATTTATTTTCTGGTAAACAATTGAAATGATTTTGTTCATTGAAACTAATATGCAACATCTATCAAAAAGAAAACGTTTGCTCATCATCATCATCATCATTATCATCATCATCATCATCATCATCATCATCATCATCATAAGCGAATGCACTACCTACAATGCCTGCCAAAAGTCCTTGGAACACTTAGGACATTTCTTGATAATGACACTCTTTCCGCAATTCTATCCATAGTGATTAGTTGAAGCACCCCCTCCCCCCTAAAAAAAATGTTGATTTGCAAGGTTATTGTCCTGGCATTCCATCAGAGTCGCGAATTGCCCTGTCATCCTCATTTTATCGTCACAGAACAACATTGTTCTAAGGGGAGAGGTGGAAATCGCAGAACAAGGCAAAATTAGCCGAGGTGTTCCAAGACTTCTGGCAGGTATTGTGGTACAGGTATGGCAGCTTTAATGCTAACATATATTAAACGAATACAATAATACTTGAACTAAAATAATGAACTAACATGAAATGAACTAAAATGACCTAAATCAAGACTACAGTGAAATCTAAGATAACAACAACATTAAAGCTAATGTGTACTGAAAATGAGGGCCCATCTAAAACCAAAGAAATTGCTTTGTTACAAATACAAGCTTTATACAATGATTTTTATTTTTCAACAGCCAAGAGAACGACCTCATGCCAAACAGAACGAATATGAAACACCTTCTATCGTTGTACCAACAAAACATATTTACAACACTCCTATTGTCGAGACATATGCAGACATGAGCCAAGGATCGAGTTGTGAAGCAACTCCATTGTGCCCTGAAGATAAAAAGTACGAAAATTTGAATGATGATCTGAACAACAGGGCGAGTGTTATGACCCAGCCAGCGGATGAGTTTTATGAAGAAATGGATGCAAACAACACAATGGAAAGAGTGCCATTGGTTAGTGAGGGCTACATGGTACCTGATGTTATCATCAAAGGGAAGTGACGAAGTAGCATTAAAACGCCAGATTGCATCAACAAACACAATTGAAAGAACACCATTGGGTAGTGAAAGCACATTGTACCTGTTGCTATTGTCAAAGAAAAGTGACGTAATAGACTGATTA
>REGM01000134.1:528739-565676 GCA_004194415.1 Aurelia aurita | reverse complement strand
CATTGTGCCTGAAGATAAAAAGTACGAAAATTTGAATGATGATCTGAACAACAGGGCGAGTGTTATGACCCAGCCAGCGGATGAGTTTTATGAAGAAATGGATGCAAACAACACAATGGAAAGAGTGCCATTGGTTAGTGAGGGCTACATGGTACCTGATGTTATCATCAAAGGGAAGTGACGAAGTAGCATTAAAACGCCAGATTGCATCAACAAACACAATTGAAAGAACACCATTGGGTAGTGAAAGCTACATTGTACCTGTTGCTATTGTCAAAGAAAAGTGACGTAATAGACTGATTACGTTATTCTCAGTTTTTGCTCATCCATCATTTCAGACCTAATATGCTCCGCTCAACTGAGCCTCATAAACTATCTGTCAAAAAATTGGCTAAAAATTGGGTGAGCCGCGTTCTGATAGGGTGGCTGATGCAAGGCTCGCATTTCTTCCCAAAACCACCAATCCCTAAAATGCTTTTAAAGTCGGAGAAACCGTCGATCTTCTGTGATTCTCTTTACTTTTTATTACTGTTGTGTGATTGGGCACACCGAAAATATGGTGCAGCTGAAATATATGACGTTTATAGCAATTCGTCGTGTTATGATTTGATCCATGATTCTCCTCAAAATTTCCAATCCCTGTAGGTTTTCTCGGGTTTTCTTTCCGGCTCGGTAGTGTTCAGAACAAACTCTGTGACATTTTCGTTGAGTTAAATTGGATACACTTGCACTCTGTTCTTAAAATTTTCAACAAGTTTTGTCTAGCTAACGATCAATTTTCAATTTTTAGGAGTAACATTTATTTTATTATGTGTCGTTGACTGTACGATTTGTCGCATTGTATTTATAACTCTTGTTGAATATTGTAAATTTCCCTTTTCTGAAATTCCATTTTGATGGAAGATTACATTTGTAAATGTTCGTTTCTTTTATTTTTGTATGTTAATTCATTAGAACATTATTGAAAAATTGTAGAGATAGAGTGTTTTGGAAGTCTTGAAAATTTTCAAATTTCAGCACGTTTTGTATTTCAGCTAGTTTTGAGGTCGGTGACGTCATAAATTGCTAAATCGTAAGCAAGGAAAGTGACAGATTTGTGTTTACCACGATGTTGTAGACCCAAATTTTACTATCTTTCCTGCATCAAATTACGCTCTTCAAACCTTTGTAGGTGCTCTTTTCGTGAAAAGAAAGCACTCTGTAATTAAGTAAAAAAGTAAACATATTCTGGCCTGCGTGCAGCCTCAACACTCCTCAGCCAAAGAGTAGACTACGCTTTGGCTGAGGAGTGTGGAGGATGCACGCAGGCTAACATATTCTCGATTTTGTAATAATCAAAACTTCTCAAGCAGAATAGCAAAGTTCCTGCAAGGAAGTCATTTCAAGAAGAGTATAATAAAATTTTAGGCCTTCCGGTATCTTCACGTTTTTGTAGAGTTCGAATAGTTTCAAATTGATAGTTCTTGTAGTTGAATTGTATAGATATGTTAACTTAGAGTTAAGAGGAACAATTTATAGCATCGATATTTTTGATAACTTTCATCATAAATCTTTTTGTATAAAATTCATCGTTGAAGATAGCAAAGCTTACCATTTCAGAATTAGTCTCCGTTTGATATAGCCTTACTTGCTGCAATAGATTTGATTTACTCAATGTTTGAAATTGAAAGTTAATATAGCGAACTCCGTTAATTTCTACTCCTTCTTCGCATTGGGACCCTAGATTTATTACACGAGTCCTTGTTTTCGCTCCACCCCCCACCCCCTAACCATACCCCCACAATAAGGTTTTAATTTGTACATATATATTTATAGCGATTATTTTTCTTTTAGTTTATTTAAAATAGCTGATAGGGTATTTGTGTTAAAATATGATTAAATAAATAATAAATAATACCCATTCCGCTTCAACTAAGGGAATGAATATTTCGTAAATTAGTCTCAAAATAATGTATTATGAGTCTAAGTTTTAGCGGAATAACAATACATTGCAATTCAATTCAATGAAGCAAAACTTAGACTCGTATCATCAGTCTACTGGGACCCCGTTTAAACTGTACCGGTACAACTTTGGATGCGTAACAAAAATGCAACGGATCAGTCTCCCGTTTACACTGTTCCTGCTAATCCGTAACGCTGTTGTTCCTTCTATCTATAGGGTAATTTTGTTCTGGAGCAGTGTAAACGCACTTGAACCGTAACATTTTTGTAGCGGATCAAAACAGTACCGGTACAGAGGTTGTTTGCGAAATTGTTGATCATTTGTCCTTCCAACACGGAATTGTTTTTGTTAATTAAGGCCAAAATATCAACTGGGTAGTTTTGCTTGTAGGACAGTTCGGTCTCACCTGACCAGAATCCGCTTTTCGGCTGTTTGTAATATATATGGGACTTGACTGTTCCCACTAATTTAAGAAATCAATCCGTTTCGGACAGACCACTGATCAACCATTTCGCAAACAGCCTCTACAGTGTAGATGTGGTCTGAGCCTCCAACTTTAGAGAGTCTGTTCTTATTTTTAGATTCGTAACTTCACTCTGAAATGAGCAATAGCAATTGGTTTTAAAGATTCTCCNTGATCATTTGTCCTTCCAACACGGAATTGTTTTTGTTAATTAAGGCCAAAATATCAACTGGGTAGTTTTGCTTGTAGGGCAGTTCGGTCTCACCTGACCAGAATCCGCTTTTCAGCTGTTTGTAATATATATGGGACTTGACTGTTCCCACTAATTTAAGAAATCAATCCTTTTCGGACAGACCACTGATCAACCATTTCGCAAACAGCCTCTACAGTGTAGATGTGGTCTGAGCCTCCAACTTTAGAGAGTCTGTTCTTATTTTTAGATTCGTAACTTCACTCTGAAATGAGCAATAGCAATTGGTTTTAAAGATTCTCCAAAGAGTTGAACACGGAGCATCAGCCAAACCTCTTTTAAATTTAACAGCTTATTCAAATCCAACTTTCAAGCAAATTTAAAACAAGCGGACACATCATTTTAGAGCAAAGTAGGAGACTAACATTTTTCGTATCCGCAGTGAGGTTTTTTCTGTAAGATTTCTTTTTAGTGTCAGCATTATTTCGGCATTAGATATTGGCTAGACGAAATAATATTACTGGTCGCCTATGTTGATGAATTGCACACTTTAAGGTATAAGATCTCTTTCCCATTTTCTAGCTTCGCGAACATTCATAAAGCTGATTTTCAACGAGTAAATGAAGTAGCTTCTCCCCTTTTGCCGAAGCTTTCGTATTGCCTGTATTTCAGCAGCTCTTAGCGGTCCTAGAATCTTGATGTTACGTTCGCCAAGGGTTGGCATGTTCTCCCATACTACGTTAATGCCTGTCCCTAAAATCTGGTTTATTTTGAACTCTTTTCAACAATTTCATTTTGCAACTAACTTGGACTGTTCATGTTCTTGGATGTTGGTCAATATTTGTCCTCAAAATTGGATTTTATCGGAGTATTATAAAAATGTATGTCTCCAAAACCAGTCTTTTTAAGAGCGCAATTTGTACTGGTACGCTGAAAAATGGGTTGGTGAAATCGATTTTCCAAGACGTATATAGGACCACAAAAAACGCAGCACATGCCCACCCTTGGTTCGCTAGAACGCTTAGAACTAAGAACTGATTCGTAGAGGAAAGCATCACACACATACAATTTTAGTCACTCTCCCAAACACAGTAGCAAAGTTTTGGAGAAGCAATTGTAGATCTAAATCAAACATATTGTTAATGCATCCATATTCGATCTTCGCCTTTTTTTTGGCCTGTAAAAGATAAGGATTGGACTTCGCTAAAATATATGAGTAGGACTGTTTCATAGTGGAATGGCTAACTTATGCATCAAACTTTGTTTTGGTCAAGATGACCTGACCATAGTTAATAACTATGATCAAACCGTTAAAAAGAGTTGTAGGTGATTTATGGTTATCGTTATGGTTAAGGACTAGAAACTATGGTTGAATTTTGTTAATTTCAACCGGTAGATTATGGGAAAAATTGAATTTATATAAACTATGACTAAATGCGTGTAAAATATATTGGTCTAGGCAAGAAGTCGAAGGTCGCGTCATATACGAAACCATTTTGTTCACATGTAACAAGGCTGAAGGGAAAATACCGAGTGAGTAAAAAAAAGATATAGATGTTTGAAAGCCTGCAGCTCTCAAACGATTTTTCAGATTCCTACAAACTGATAATACCTGTGTAGCTAACATATCAACTAAGACAAGAAAATTTAGTTGGTCAAAATCGATAGTATCGCTCTCAAATTACAACCAATTTTATAAAAAGGCTTTCAAACATCTGTACATTTTTGACTCACCCGGTAGCACCTCGAAGGTTGATTCTTCTTCATAGCCACATTAATTGATTGCAATTTTGGAAAAAAATGCTGGAAAAGGTCTGTTTCATTCATGAAAAATATCATGTCCATTCATTTTCGATTTAGAAGTCAGGGCAGTACCCGGGGCAGTGCAGTAAGGTGGAGTTGCAGTATTTTAGCTCCAAGTGAGATCGCAGCGTTAATCGAGTCCACGATCCCTTTTCATGATGCTGGTGTGGTGTGGTGGGGGGACTCGAGCCACTGCTTTATGAACTTTTCTGGCAGCAAATTCAGACAATTTCACTTTCTTCCTTCTCAATCTCTGTGGGAAAGCCCCCGTATGTAACGGATACCCCATTTAGAGTGGTTTATTTGTGCCAAGCTACAAGCCCCTATTGGTAATCTAATTTGATCCAGATTATAATTCGTACATCTCCTTTGTTAGCTGGAGTCTTTTTTGGAAAATATGGTTGTTCATATTGCCGCCTTTCTCTTTTTGGGGGCATTCATGTGCCAATCCTGCATTGTCGCTGCGGAGGCGCGCAGGTTCTCACCTAATGGAGTTGCCTTGCATCTGTTAGAAGAAGCCTTGCTTAGGCCATCCGAATCGATACCACAACTATAAACAATAATATACAGCATCAGAGTGCATTAAAGGCATCACCAAGCATCAGATTGCAGTCATGTAGCATCAGATTACCTTCCACTGCGTTCACTTTGCTCAAATACCCGCTAGCCGCCATTACATCGAAAAATTCCTCAACACCATGATAGGCCTAGGCCAGTGCCAGTGACGTCAAAGACCGTGCGTAAAATGTAGAGAACTGGCCGGAAAGGCGACTTTTGACAAGATGTCCGAAAGAGTTGGGAAAATTGGCCTTAATGCAGGCACACCGTGGAGTTTATTCGCTGAAAATACGGCTTTTGAAGATAGCCAAGGTAATGTATTGTTTGTTGCCATCCGTCCGGCCTATTGTCATTTTAGGCCCTGGTGATTATTCAAGCGTAGCCGAAACCGATTATGGTAATTTATGGATTTGGGAAATTTTCACATTTGATTACTTAAAGATTTGAATCTAATATGATAATCCTAAAGTTAAATAAGCACCCACTCACGCTATACTCGCTACAAAACTGAATTTTGAGAGAAAAGATATTTTTATTTTCACAAAAAAAGATGTTTACTGTTTCAAATTGAGTATTGATAGCAGAATCGTTTTGGTGGATAATTTGAGTATTGCTTTGCTTCCAAAAATTTTTAATGAATTTTACAGGTGGTAAATCTTAGCAGCCGTGACATGAGTTTGAATGTTTAATTAAGTAATGTGAAGAGAATTTTAAATTAATACTGTTTGCAAAGAAAGAACTAATCAACGATGTTGCAGATTTAGAAAATCTGTTGCAGCTAATGTGCACTTTCTGCCGACAGTTATGCTGAGCTCTCTTGGTAACATCTGATGGGATTGGCTAATAGCAGAACAATGACATATATTATTGTCAATCTGTGTTCTTTGAAATTTTAACAATCAAACGATTGGTTCAGTTGAAATGCTGCCAATCTATCGCCTGTAATATTATGAGTGCGTTACATCATCCGCTGTCCACCCAAGCTAGACATTTTGTTATGTGCTTACATAAGATATCAAGTGCGCATAGGGGAAACAAACCGTCAAGAAGGAACAAAGTAGAGAAAAGAAAAAATCGACTTTTTCTTCATCACAATTTTTTGTGATTGTCACCTGAAAAATACAATATTTTTGTTGTCCCTCCTGCAGACCAGAATTTAAAAGTTTGCTTAGTTCTATTCACAGAAAATCTAATGTATGTATGTTTATTGTCTGCCTGCATAAGGGAAAAACCCAAACTTGTGCATCTCATCAAAAATTTGTCTTCCATCCAACAACTGACTTATCATTTTTTGCTGGCTCGTCAGTAATTTTTCTGTGAATGTGACCAGCTGTGTAATTCTTGGTGAACATATGCTTGTGTTTGGACTTAGTGAAATCTGAAATGAAGGCTAGAAGAAGAAAACATTTACAGGTGTTGTGGCGCAGTGGTGTAACCCTCTGACTTTGCAGCCAGAACAGTCAGGCGGACAGGGTTCGATCCCAGGTAGAGCCCCACCATTTGAGCGTCATGACAAGGGGTCGCGGACTCGATTAGATGTTCTCTACTTCTGTGATCCCAGTGCTTGGCACTAAAAAAACGCAACTTCACCTGCACAGGGCCATAGAAAGCATCTTAAACTTGGGGCGTGACACTTCAAGGGCACTTTTTTCATCAAGCTAAAGGGGCACTTCCTGAAACAAAAGGGCACTTCATCGTTCATTGCAAAATCTTAGGTGCACATGCCCCTGGGCCCGCTGGTTCATACGTCTCTTAACATTTAGTTCAACCCCCAAGATGGTTAGTGTGCTGATCATAATGCTTGAGAGGCTTCAACAAGACACTTTAGTACAAGCTACTTCTGTGCAAGTTCAGTTGCTTCCCCTTCAGACCAAATAAAACTGCAAAATATGCAATGATACATAAAAGAACTGCTTCTAAAACGACCATCCTTGAATTTTGTGCAACTTAGTAAAGCTCACGTTGCATCTTGCTGTTGTTTAGAAACTTGACTTTCATTTGTACGGGGTCGTGCCCACCAAAAATATTTTTCCCCGGCTCCAGAATTTGTCTCTCCAAACAATAACTGCCTTTACAAAAAATCTGTGAAAAGTGAGCAAAACGTAAAACTTGAACTGAGCAACACTAAAATAGCAACCGGCTCTTAGAAACTACCCCCTTTTGGCAACTGGCTCCCAGTGGTGGACACTTTGGCAAATATTGGGGGGCGAAACTATTGTTTTGGATAAAATGCATTGTTTATTCCTATTGTTTTCAAACAAAAGTTTATTGTTTTCTCCAACATTGGGGGGGGCGACTGCACCCCCTCGCCCCCTCTAGTGGCCACCACTGCTGGCTCCGGAAAAATTGCCTTCTTTTGATACCTGGTGCTAGAAAAAAGATACAAAAACGATACCCTCAAAAATGGCACTTTCCTGTCAGACAAATATATACCAAGTACCACCTGTAGTTGGTGATGCAAAACAATTTAATTGGTCCCTACATACATGAAGCACATTTGTCAGGAGCCTGTTTGTTGATTTCAATGAAAGACAATGGAGAAATAAAATCTTGTTGAAAATAAAGACCCAAGTTTGAAACAGTAGGCTTCTTGTGTGAATATTTTCCCTATAATACCATTTCCCTCTTATTTGATCCCTAAACTGCTAGAAAGTTGTTGCACTTCCCCTTGAAATTTGTTATTCACCAAGGTAAGCAGGTTTTGGTAATTCAAGAACACAGAAACAGAGTATATTCATTGGTGGTACAAAATTTGAAAACTGGATTAGAAAAGCTGTCACAGTAAATGGCAGTACAGTATATCCCAAAAGAGGAGAAATTGGAACAATTTCATGATGTGCTTCATTGAGAAATTTTTAAATAGGCAAATGGAGTGCAAAAGCTATTTCAAACATTTTTAAAGAAAAATTGTTAAATGGTTCAGAATGTTCCCTGAAAGCAGTCATGACAAAAAAGTGAATTAAAATTGATGCCTTGTTTTGGACCACAATGAATGGATTCTAAATTCTCCTTTGTCAACATTCTTATTTTCATAAATGTTAAACAATAGAGAAATGCCTGAAAATAATTGCAATGTAGCAGATTTATTGAGCTGAAAACGAAGCATTTTGATCTGCCCACCACTTTATTTTATGCAACTGAATTTAGCAATGCACGCGCTTTTTCAGCCAAAAATGATATACTGTTGATAAAATCTATTTCAGAAGTGCAGCAAACCCTCTGCAATTATTTGTCTTTGTGAACTTCCTTCAGATGGTGATGCCTTTACTTCCTTGCGACATGCACCATCTTTCTATAGAGAGTATGACAAGATTAACGTGACCTTGAACATATCAGTTTTGATTGATATGTAGATCCTCATTTAGTTTGTCTGTGAATGACCGTTGGTAGATTCAACATCTTTCTTGTACAGAATCATTATTTTCACAAAGCAAGAAATTTCTTCTGTTTATGGAGGGGGCATTGAAAGGTAGCAAAATATGATAATCTGACAAAATTTTCAACAAAATCCATCAACTCACTTCAATGGAATCGTAAACCCGTTGATATTTCTTACAACACAGAGATGATCCGAAATCTGGTGCAATGACAAGATCCTAAAATTGGAGCAAAGAATTGCAAAAATCTGAAGTCTTTTAGACAATTTTGCCTCAATCCAACAATCTGAAAAGCTCAATAGACTGACGATGACTGCTAGACTGACGATGTGATTACTTGTATTAGCTCAATGTTTCTAATCTAACGTTTTGATATTCTCTCATACAAGGACTCACAACCAAACAGATTCTAAACAGAGACTAAACTCTGAAGAAAAATCTTCTATCCTTTGAACGTCGATAAAAAAAGTTGAATGTCGCTTTGAATGTCGCTTCACTTCAAAAGTTGAACTTTGGTTTAATCAGCCAATCAAACGCTAAGAATGGGCACGTGGTCTGACCATATTAAGAAAGTCAAGATTTGATTGGATGAGCCTAAGTAGTCTCTGTTTTGAAGATGTATTGTCATGAGTCTCAGCTTGAAGCCATTATCATCATTCAGTTCAATGCGGAAAACTGAGACTCATGTAGTCAGTTTAAATGCCCCCTTCCTCCATGCATTTCCCAAAATGCTATGCTCCCTTGTATACCTTGGAATTTATATATTGCGCAAAGGCTTGATTGTAAGTCGATGGCAATTGATCAACTCTGGAAAAAGTAAAGTTCAACACATCATCTCAAATTTGTCAGGAAAGTTACGGCTACAACTGTCAAACATCTCAAAATTTAGATAGCCAATCAACTAAGCGCTGGGGCAAAAAATTCTGATGGTTTTTTCATTATTGGAAGGTAAACATGGTATCAATTGTGACGTTTTTTGTCACCCAGTACATTTGCTAATTTCAGCATGAAACAACACAAACTATATGATGTTAATTTTCACAAACCTTGTGTAAATAATTGCACAAACAACAGACATTTTAGAATGTAGCCAAAGGTTTTTTTGTTTCTTAGGCTTTTCTTCTGTCAAATTTAGTCTAAACATAAATAAAAATCTAAATTAAAAAGTAAAAGGAATGAACAATGAAATAGATGAGAAACAGACCTTCTGTCAGCTTCCTGTTTCCGATATCTTTTGTCATGAAGTGCTTTCTGCATCTTTCTTTCTCTTCAAGATTTAGGGGAATTTTTGGAAATAGTTTTTGGTTGTTTCGTCAACAACACTTTAATTGTTGTTATTTGCAAGCGCTTTCTCCTTACATCTAATTTGAGACAGGAATAACTAATAGCAACACAAAGACAAGTGAACCTCTTTTTGAATTAAATAACGTAACTGTTCATTGACGCTTTGATGTCTTTAATTTTGTGTAATCCACACTTATATTTGAAGTTATTTCTTTCTTGTTATTTTCAATTTTCAATTTTATTTTCAGGTATTGTTGATCCAAGGGCTCAGCATGTCGAAACTGCAAGACTTCACAAAGAAGGTGCTGTAAATTATTTTTGCATGATACAATATTATATTTATTCATGACATGTATTGATTTTAAACTCAAAGATGGATGTGACAGCTTTTTATGTTATCTTGTAACATATGAAAAAAACTTGACTAAATTTGGAATATATATAATCTGAAACTGCATGGTGGCAAAGTTTATCTTAGATCAAACATATTTATCTGACCATATAACTCTCAATCTACAAAAGATTGAGAAAGAAAGACTTTTCAAATGATTTCGGAGACTCCAGATGGGGACTTATTAGAGAGGGGGCTTATTCACAACGTCAGATGACAAGGCTATAAATGGTAGCTTTTTAAGTCTTTTACAACATATTTGTGGGTGTACATGGCTTAAGTCTGAGGAGAAATGAGGAGGCGAGGAGGCTACTTTTTAACCCCGAGGAGCCGAGGATTCGCATTTTTCGTGCGAGGGAGGAATCCCAAAAAAAATTTTAAATCTGCAAGGTGCGAGGAAAAAAATAAGATTAAGGACTGAGAAACGAGGAGCCCATGCTTCCTTTGCATTAAACAGCGAGGACCGAGGAGGAATAACGGTGTGACGTTTCGTTGTGACATTGAGGTGCGAGGAGTAAACTTAGTAATTTTGTAATGCGAGGAGGTAACAATTGGAAAAAAAGTATTTGCGAGGAGTCCTGATGGCGTTAAATGCGAGGTGGGGAGGAGGGGTTAATTTTTTGACCCCATGTACACCCACATATTTTGCAGAATCAACATACAATTTTGTAAATCAAATACACTAATCCAATGCTGTTTAACACCAAACCATATCAAAATAGACATCCAAACTTGTTTGAGCTAAATAGATGAAAAATCTTTGGTAAAATTTGATATAATATATAATATGATATGTGATATATAATAGAGAGGGGGCTTATTTAGAATTTTGGCTTACAAGGGAGGGGCTCATTAGAGAGGGGGCTAAATAGAACTTTTATGGTAATATAAAGATCTTTTAGACAGAGCCGGTGTTGGACTTTCTGGATTTGCCACCCTGTTATCAGAGTTAATTTTTAATTCCAAAACACAAAGGGAGTTTGTTTCCTACTTCAAATCTCATAAAGATTGCATCTGGTCTGTTGAGTTGATCTGTTTAATTCTGGAATGAAGCATGGGGCTCAAATCTTTAAAAAAGTGGGTGTAAAATTCTTTTGAATTAAATGGCTTGAAACAAACTTAGGGTGCTTTGCTGTATATATAATATATCTTTCGTGGAGATTTTTCGATATCATTTTCAAAATAGGGGCATTTATTATCTTTGAGGCTGTGACGTCATCAAATTTCTAAATCCTAAACCAGAAGAGCGACAGATTTCTGCTTGCCACCATATTGTAGACCTTCGTAAACTATGGTTTTCTTGAAGATTGTCTCATTTTTTCTGTATTGATTTGGGATTTACGATGATTTTAATTTTTTCAAAATTTCCCATGAATTCTTTCAACAAAAGTAAAAACCCCACCATTTTGAAAATAATCAAGATATCAAAAAATTTCCACGACAGATTTACAGGAAAGTGCCCAAAGTTCCTTTCAAGCTATTCAATTCAAAGAAAAAAATTTAATAGAATTTTAAACCCACCTTTTTGAAGATTTGAAAGATTTGAGCCCCTATGTACATATAATAGATAGAACGAACAAATGGATGACAATCATGAAATATAATTTTTGTTTTCTCTCTTTCCAGATATNATCAACTCACTTCAATGGAATCGTAAACCCGTTGATATTTCTTACAACACAAAGATGATCCGAAATCTGGTGCAATGACAAGATCCTAAAATTGGAGCAAAGAATTGCAAAAATCTGAAGTCTTTTAGACAATTTTGCCTCAATCCAACAATCTGAAAATCTCAATAGACTGACGATGACTAGCTAGACTGACGATGTGATTACTTGTATTAGCTCAATGTTTCTAATCTAACGTTTTGATATTCTCTCATACAAGGACTCACAACCAAACAGATTCTAAACAGAGACTAAAATCTGAAGAAAAATCTTCTATCCTTCGAACGTCGATAAAAAAAGTTGAATGTCGCTTTAAATGTCGCTTTGCTTCAAAAGTTGAACTTTGATTTAATCAGCCAATCAAACGCTAAGAATAGGCACGTGGTCTGACCATATTAAGAAAGTCAAGATTTGATTGGATGAGCCTAAGTAGTCTCTGTTTTGAAGATGTATTGTCATGAGTCTCAGCTTGAAGCCATTATCATCATTCAGTTCAATGCGGAAAACTGAGACTCATGTAGTCAGTTTAAATGCCCCCTTCCTCCATGCATTTCCCAAAATGCTATGCTCCCTTGTATACTTTGGAATTTATATATTGCACAAAGGCTTGATTGTAAGTCGATGGCAATTGATCAACTATGGAAAAAGTAAAGTTCAACACATCATCTCAAATTTTTCAGGAAAGTTACGGCTACAACTGTCAAACATCTCAAAACTTAGATAGCCCATCAACTAAGCGCTGGGGCAAAAAATTTTAATGGTTTTTTCATTATTGGAAGGTAAACATGGTATCAATTGTGACGTTTTTTTTTCACCCAGTACTAATTTCAGCATGAAACAACACAAACTATATGATGTTAATTTTCACAAACCTTGTGTAAATAATTGCACAAACAACAGACATTTTAGAATGTAGCCAAAGGTTTGTTGTTTTTTAGGCTTTTCTTCTGTCAAATTTAGTCTAAACATAAATAAAAATCTAAATTAAAAAGTAAAAGGAATGAACAATGAAATAGATGAGAAACAGACCTTCTGTCAGCTTCCTGTTTCCGATATCTTTTGTCTTGAAGTGCTTTCTGCATCTTTCTCTTCAAGATTTAGGAGAATTTTTGGAAATAGTTTTTGGGTTTTTCGTCAACAACACTTTAATTGTTGTTATTTGCAAGCGCTTTCTCCTTACATCTAATTTGAGACAGGATAAACTATAGCAACACAAAGACAAGTGAACCTCTTTTTGAATTAAATAACGTAACTGTTCATTGACGCTTTGATGTCTTTAATTTTGTGTAATCCACACTTATATTCAAAGTTATTTCTTTCTTGTTATTTTCAATTTTCAATTTCATTTTCAGGTATTGTTGATCCAAGGGCTCAGAATGTTGAAACTGCAAGACTTCACAAAGAAGGTGCTGTAAATTATTTTTGCATGATACAATATTATATTTATTCATGACATGTATTGATTTTAAACTCAAAGATGGATGTGACAGCTTTTTATGTTAAGATATTGTTATCTTGTAACATATGAAAAAAGCTTGACTAAATTTGGAATATATATAATCTGAAAATGCATGGTGGCAAAGTTTATCTTAGATCGAACATATTTATCTGACCATATAACTCTCAATCTACAAAAGATTGAGAAAGGAAGACTTTTCAAATGATTTTGGAGACTCCAGATGGGGACTTATTAGACAGGGGGCTTATTCACAACTTCAGATGACAAGGCTATAAATGGTAGCTTTTTAAGTCTTTTACAACATATTTTGCAGAATCAACATACAATTTTGTAAGTTAAATACACTAATTCAATTTAACACCAAACCATATCAAAATAGACATCCAAACTAGTTTCAGCTAAATAGATGAAAAATCTTTGGTAAAATTTGATATAATATATAATATGATATGTGATATATAATAGAGAGGGGGCTTATTTAGAATTTTGGCTTACAAGGGAGGGGCTCATTAGAGAGGGGGCTAAATAGAGCTTTTATGGTAATATACTAGAGATCTTTTAGACAGAGCCGGTGTTGGACTTTCTGGATTTGCCACCCTGTTATCAGAGTTAATTTTTAATTCCAAAACACAAAGGGAGTTTGTTCCCCACTTCAAATCTCATAAAGATTGCATCTGGTCTGTTGAGTTGATCTGTTCAATTCTGGAATGAAGCATAGGGCTCAAATCTTTAAAAAGGTGGGTGTAAAATTCTTTTGAATTAAATGGCTTGAAACGAACTTAGGGTATTTTGCTGTATATATATATATCTGTCGTGGAAATTTTTTGATATCATTTTCAAAATGGGGGCATTTATTATCTTTGAGGCTGTGACGTCATCAAATTTCTAAATCCTAAACCAGAAGAGCGACAGATTTCTGCTTGCCACCATATTGTAGACCTTTGTAAACTATGGTTTTCTTGAAGATTGTATCATTTTCCTCTATTGATTTAGTATTTATGATAATTTTAATTTTTTTTAAATTTTCCATGAATTCTTTCAACAAAAGTAAAAACCCCACCATTTTGAAAATAATCAAGATATCAAAAAATTTCCACGACAGATTTACAGGAAAGTGCCCTAAGTTCCTTTCAAGCTATTCAATTCAAAGAAAAATTTAATAGAATTTTAAACCCACCTTTTTGAAGATTTGAAAGATTTGAGCCCCTATGTACATAAAATAGATAGAACGAACAAATGGATGACAATCATGAAATATAATTTTGTTTTCTCTCTTTCCAGATATGAAACTGTTTGGTTACTGTCCTGCAAGGGACAGCCTACTACTTGCTGTTTGCAAAGAATGTCAAAAGATCCTCCAGTCATCTGCACTAAGTTCTCATTATGGTAAGAAACCTGCTTTTTGTTGAAGATTTGTGTGATTCAGGGAATCTTTTTTATTTGAGTGAATTAGTTGTGATATTAAGAGATGTGAGCTCCTATACTTTGCAAACAACAGCAGGAAGTAGTGCAGCTTTACAGTGATTGGAAATTGAAAAAGTTTAATTGATTGGAAAGTGACAAAGTTTTTGCATAGCTTTAATTGCATAAATAAATGTTTTCCTAGTGATGTTACAAAGTTATTTTCTTATTCATTTCATTCAAACGAAAATAACTTTATTTATTAACTACAGAAAGTACTCAAGCACGTAGGTAGTAGTAAGGTCAGTCATAGCAANAAGATTGTCTCATTTTTTCTGTATTGATTTGGGATTTACGATGATTTTAATTTTTTCAAAATTTCCCATGAATTCTTTCAACAAAAGTAAAAACCCCACCATTTTGAAAATAATCAAGATATCAAAAAATTTCCACGACAGATTTACAGGAAAGTGCCCAAAGTTCCTTTCAAGCTATTCAATTCAAAGAAAAAAATTTAATAGAATTTTAAACCCACCTTTTTGAAGATTTGAAAGATTTGAGCCCCTATGTACATATAATAGATAGAACGAACAAATGGATGACAATCATGAAATATAATTTTTGTTTTCTCTCTTTCCAGATATGAAACTGTTTGGTTACTGTCCTGCAAGGGACAGCCTACTACTTGCTGTTTGCAAAGAATGTCAAAAGATCCTCCAGTCATCTGCACTAAGTTCTCATTATGGTAAGAAATCTGCTTTTTGTTGAAGATTTGTGTGATTCAGGGAATCTTTTTTATTTGAGTGAATTAGTTGTGATATTAAGAGATGTGAGCTCCTATACTTTGCAAACAACAGCAGGAAGTAGTGCAGCTTTATAGTGATTGGAAATTGAAAAAGTTTAATTGATTGGAAAGTGACAAAGTTTTTGCATAGCTTTAATTGCATAAATAAATGTTTTCCTAGTGATGTTACAAAGTTATTTTCTTATTCATTTCATTCAAACGAAAATAACTTTATTTATTAACTACAGAAAGTACTCAAGCACGTAGGTAGTAGCAAGGTCAGTCATAGCAAGATTGTTCCTAGGCCACAAGAAATCAAAGGGTTTGTGCAAGGTTAAAAGCTTGCATTTGCAAAGAGCAAAACAATCTAAAAAATATCCCATTCAAATCGACGTTGCACACGCGTCGTGAACAATGGATAGCGAAAGAAACGATGCAATGTCTGAGTGTTTTCTTTGTTCTATTTATAGACGAGCCTATTTACCATTGCACATTCCCTTTAATAACCGTGAAATTCCAAACTTTCAAACATCATTTAAAGGGGTGGGAGGGGTGGGAGGTGTGGGAGGGAAACGTACAGAGAAACCTTGCTATCGACCTGTGACAACGCCACGTTTCATTAGGGCTTTAATATTATTCTACAAGTGCGTTTCATTTGAATTCCTGCGTGGCATGCAGTAGGGGCAGCAATCTTCGATTCTTAACAAAGCTACTTATTGTTTCCGTTTGTGCTGTGAATAAATTCATATATTATGTGTACTGGAGTTAATGTTTTCAGTCTACAAATTGGTCAGTTGGACTAAAATCTTATCTAACTCTTTTATAGGCCCCAAAGCCACCAGATCTCTTTTTTAAGGTTTTCAGCAGTTACATATGTATCTTTTTGTAATTTTTTATGACCACTCAGCAAATATACCTAGTGCTCGGTCTGGTATCATCCTTGTAAAGCGGTGTTGAGTAGTTTGTAGGTAGCGAATTTAGTAATATGTCTTTTTAAATCTTTAGCAAAAGTTTTGAAAACACCATAAAAGCAGCCAATCTTTTAAGAAATATTCATAATTTCTGCTTGTATTGTTTTTGATGTTGTTCTTTTTTTACAATTTTTCAGAACGAAAACACCCAAAGATGCTGTCATCCTTAAAGCGATCACCAACAAGGCGATGTTCTGTTTCAAAAGAGATCCGATCTCCACCACATTCCTTTGGGAAATCTAAACTTTTGAAATCTCCTGGGAATAATTCTTTCATTCGAATCGAGGAAGTTGACCCTACGGACATTAATGTTAAAATCGAAGAAGTTCCTTTGACGATACCAAAATTTAACCATGAGGCCTCGAAAGCGAAATTACCGAAGATTTTTAATGCGAAAACTGGCAAGGCTAGTAGCGAGAAACCGACGGTGAATGCTAAAGTTATACAAAAGAAACAAGTTATTAATAAAGGTAAGTTCATCTAATTTTAAGTGAAATATTTGTGTAGAGCAAGCTCAACAAATTTTGGCGTGACTTTTCGGGACGACTGCACTTTAGCGGACCAGCTTTATGTCATATCTCTCGGGAACGTATTTGACCAAATACCCTACTAACCCTAAATAAACCCTAACTAACCCTAACTTACCATAACTAAACCTAACTTACCCTTACTTACCCTAACTAACCCTTACTTACCCTAAAACCCCTTTTCAAAAACCTAATCCTGACCCTAACCCTTACTCCATGACACATAACTTGCCGATATTGAAAGCTGGTCCGCTAAAGTGCAGACTGGCCGACTTTTCAACCAATTTTGAAAAATAGTAGATTAATATTTAAAGAAAGGTCTCAGCCTCCCTGCATAATGGCCTCAACTTACGCTCTTCTCATTGAATTGAATTGCTGTTGTTGTTGTTGTCGCTGCTGTGAGTTGTAGTTGTAGCGTTATCAGTTCAGTCAAAGAGCGCAGCTACGACATGTATTGAGTCTAGAAAGGGCTAGTCTTTCCACGGAAAAAAATCATCCAGTTGCTTGTCTCGATGATTGATTGCTGATCTTACATTCTCAAAGTACACAGAAATAGACCTTGTAGCTATTCTTCAAATGAACCTGGATCGAGCGATGCTTTTATGCATTTTATAAAATCTGAGGAATTTTTGAATGTGCACAAAAGTGACAGAACCTATAACGTCACTCGATCGAACAGTTCGTATGAGATTGTATAAAAAATGTCGCTCGACCCAGACTCTTCTGTAGGATAGCTAAAAGGTGTATTGTTTTACTCACCTGGTAGAAAATAGGTTATAAAATCGAAACACTTTTCAATTCGCTTGACGAAACAACGGGGACAGATTGAATTGATTTGCTCCTTATCTTGTTTATATTGATTTGGATGCTGAAGACTGCGAGAAGAAAGTATAAATAACGAAAAATGTGCTGTTTTAATGGGCTTCATCACTACAGTGGTTGGTTGTTACGTTTACTGCAGTTTAACGGTCTTGATTCATATCTATGTTGACATAGATATAATATATTTTTATTTACTTTTCAGATAAAGAATACGACCCTGAGAAACATTGCGGAGTTTGGATCGAAGATCAGACACGAAACTGTACAAGATCCCTTACCTGCAAGGTCTGTACCACATCTGGCTATAAACATTTCCTTTCTTCTTCATTCATGGAACTGCCGAAATTCTCAGTGACAACTTTATACCGTCATCCTATAATCTACCAACCTTCACTTATAAATACATGTACAATATATTATTTATGTTAATAATAATATAGGATCAATGAATGTAAGACAATTAATATGGTACAAATCAGGCTCCAAGGCAGACATTGCATCTCCATGTGGCTTCATCCGTTGTTTAATCAATCGTCGTAACTGGGTTAGATTTTCGGCGGACTTTATTTCGTTATGCAAACCATTGCTTTGAGTTGCCCTTGCCATGCGGTTCTTGTGTGTAACTGATAATAGGTCTTTCGTGGCATTCTCCAAAACTCGCCAGTAGCTCAAGAGTTTTCTTCCTGTTTTGATAATAATGTCAATTAAATTACAAATTTTATATTTACAGACTCACTCACTATCATCAAGACGAGATGTTTCCGGGAGATCAAAACCTTTTGACGCATTGTTAGCTGATCACAAATCACGTGTTCAAAATAACAAAGAGAGTGGCTCTTCATCCGGAACGAATACCCCTACTGCGACCCCCTCACCCACAAGGACAAATCCACCTAGTTTCCCTTCAAAGTCGGAGCGCTTATCTGCTACTGCTGATGTAAGGTATGAGAGAAACTTTTTACGAAATTAGCTTGGGATGTTTGATAAATAGTTGTTTAAGTTATGAGTATTCTTAGGCAGNTTTTAGTGGCCAAACTTGATAATTTCTGCATGCTTTGGGTCTCATAGCTTCCAAATTTTTTTGAAAAAAAAATAACAAAAAATAACAAAAAATAGTTTTTTTTTATTTTTTCGTTTATTACTCTTTTTAGTTTGTTGCATTCTAAGAATATAGTTGAATTGAATTGTAATGACCTTAACAAGGCTTTTTAGAGCATAGAAACCTAAATTGTTAAATTTATTGATTATCTTCATCGTTCACTATATATTGATTGTCTTCTCTTTATCAGGGTCAACAATCTGTTTCGCAGCTACCAAATGGCATTGTATCATCCCCAGAGACATTCAGTATAGCGTATAGTCCAGGGCAAGGCATTTCAACAGCGAACATTAATGCGAGTATTCGAGCCGCAAATACATCATTAGCTGCAGCAAATAAAAGATTAAACGTGTCAGGAAATTCAAGAGTGTCGCAATTGGTTGTACGGCAACCGTCGCAGCAATTACAAGCGTATCAAAGAGGTGAGCAGCTTAATTTTTTACCTGGTGAGTAAAAATGCTACTCGTTCGAAAGATTACTGTTCCCTCAATATCATAGCCTGCGTGCAAACTCAACTGATTTCTTTCAGAGAGGAAAGAGATCAGTCGAGGCTGCACGCAGAAGGCTACAATACCACAGCAAAAATATATTTGTTCAAAGTTCTCGAGAGAGCTTTGGCATTTCAAGATTAAAAATCTTCCTTGTAGAAATTTTGTAGAACGGGGCCATCTCTAGAAATTCTCCAATAACTTTGGAAGGGAATAAATATCTTTAAATCAATTATAAACAAACTTTAAAACTACAAACTACATTTAGATTATACGAAGATATTGATAAAAGATAAAATATAAGCCTTGAATATTATGATAAGACGTTTCGGGCATAACCCTTCATCAGTAATAACGAAGTAGAGTACGATAAAGTAGGAAGAGTAGAAAAAGAACGCTTGGTAGAACAGGTATATTAGTAGAATGCAGAAAAGAATGCGACGCAAGAATGCGACGTAAGAGAAAGAATAGAAGATTCGAAAAGAGATCTTACTACAAAATAATTTATTAATAAAATTTGCTTCATTCCAAGAACCAAAAACCTCATTTATAAAAATCAGCCATTTGAGACTGATCAAATTTTGCTCAATTCTAATTCTCTTACAAAATGAGTTCCGATTTTTTTTAACACATTCATCATATAGCTTGTTTACCTGTTACAAATATGGGATGGAATATAAGTTTTTTTGAGGCGTGATTTCTCGATGTTCTGAAAAATTTGAACTGAAACATAATTTAACATAATGAATAATAACTTAAGGATTTCTCGATGTTCTGAAACATTTAGATTACACTGTGACAATATATTAATTTTACGGTGATATAAAGCTCTATATTTTATGAGGGATTTGACCATGACAATAGTTTGGGGGTAAACTTTTACCCTTGAACGATTTTTCGCCGTCAAATCCTTTATAAAAATCACACATTGTAGCACTGTAAAATCAATATAACAAGGACTAACAACATGAAACGTTGTAGCTAGACTATATTTTGAGTGCTGAATCCGAATCTTGAGTCGAAAATTTTGTATCATGAAATTTGGGAAAATTTCCATAATGGCGGCCGTTCGTCGAAGTGGTGTATTTTCACTAAAGGTTCTAGCAACAACAACAAATAATACAGAAAGTAAAGAGAGGCTGCGGCCGTTTTTATTTGATAAGTTAATTGAACGTTGCAGAAGTTTTGATGAAGAAATTGCTGTTTCTAGTATTGTTATGTTTGTATAGGTCCTTAAATTTGGAATCCCCAAGTTAAAGAAAATGCCATAATTCTTTCGCATTCCTGGTGTAAAAATGTTTCTCTTCGCTCTTCATTTGACCAACCAACTGAACTCATGCTTTGTCTTATTTCTTTTGTAGATTTAAGCAACCAGAGAGTGAGTCCGTTCCAGAAACCAGCACCTTACGACGGTCGGAAATCATCTAGTCCGGGACAAATGCTTCAGAATCCTGCTAGATCTCCTTCGCAGCTACAAACATACACGACTTCTACTTCACAGTTGTTAACGAACAATCCACAATTTAATGCGTCCTCGCAGCCGATTGCGCAGCTAAAGCAAATGCAGTTACAACAATTACAACAACAACAACTTTTGTCACCACTGAACACAGCTGTACAAGGTGAAGCTCTTTCGTATCAACAGCAGATTCTGCCCAAGTTAGTCGTTTCGCCTGGTCGTAATCTTCCCGCGCAAATCGTAAACTCGCAAACCTTGCAGGTAAACACGCAACACTTACAACAACAACGATCTGTGCTCGAACCTTCGACGCCGTAACGGGGATATTAGTGTTTTTATTAGCGTAAAGTACGGGATTGACGAAACTGATTGTGAAATATTATCGCGATATCTCGCTCCTTCTTTGGGGGCCTAAAAGACATTTGAGCTCACCCCTTGCCCTTTCCCCCACTTGGGGGGCTCAAGACATTTTAAAGTCACCCCTCCTCTCCTTATCCTTTCCCTTAGGTTATGTACATATATTTAGGTATTAGGTTTGTAAGATACAATTTTAATAAATATAGGAAGAGTTTATTCTCAGGCCTTAACCCAAAGACAATTCAACCCAGTTTTGTTTCATGCGAAAACTTGTCAGTGCAGCTAAAGATTTATCTAAGGCTACAAAAGTTTCTGTTTGTCGTTTCTGTACAGAAAAGTGGACATGAGATGCAGTTTAAGTTAGGATACTGCTGGAAAATGTTTCCTTGTTATTCTTACGCCAAAAAGTCATGAAACGCTTCCATACCAGTTTCTGTTTGCAATTCGATGCTTAGGCCCATTTCATATTTTAGTTTTAAACTAAGAAAAGAGGCGTTTCTTGCAATTTCGTAAACTTGAAAATAATTAGTCCCTAGTTTATAAATGATAAACTCTAAGCAAGCTCATTCTTAATCTTAGAACACCATAAAACCTCACTGACGAATTATGAGGGATGTCATTTTTAGCGTTGACAAATTTCATATTTGACTGGGTTTTTATCAGCGAAGAAGGAGTGAAATAAGCTGTGTAATATAATAGTTGGAGCTTTTTTAATGTGCGTCTATAACCGTGAAAGTTATTTAACGTTTTTCTAAGAGAAACTGCAAGCATAGTTTAGTTTGGAAAAGAATGCAAGCCAATGGGACAGAATAGTTTTGTCACATCAGATTTTACCAGAAGTCCCAAAAAATTTCCCACTTTTGATTGACTCTTGTGACATATCAAAGCGAGGTATCAGTTCGAAATATTTGTTTATTTCGAATGCATTGGCATAGATATTGACACATTGATATGTGCTGATAGATTGGTTGATAAGATTATTGGTTGATAGATTGGTTGATAAGATTTCGAAACATTACTGATACCTTCAAAAGTTTATTTTATAGGAGCACGCAAGAAAGATTTAGCAAGTTTTGGTCCCGAAATTTATCTCTTCAGATTAAGGGTAACGAGATTCACTTCTATCGAATAGTCTCTACGTAAGAAAAAAATCTGTTGCAGTTTGAATGCATCAAAGAAGCCAGTGTTTTGCTTGTTTTATAGTAATTAGGCCCACTTTTTTGGCCGCTCCCTAATCTTGTAATTCTGAACTCAAAGCGTAGAGTCGTTTACCTATAGGAAAAATTAATGTGTCAAAATTTAAAGGTAATGTGTCCATACAAGTAGGCCCCCAGAGCAAGGCATGTGATCAATTTAAATTTCTTTTCAATCACGCATTACAGCAATTTTCTCTATTCATGTGATCAGTTTGAATAGCAACCAATTCTTTTGCCGAGAATTTGATGGGTGTTGACAGGTTGGGTATACGCTGGCCTTATATATGGACACATTACCTTTAAGTTAGCTTTGAGACGTGAGAAAACTAACTTTGTAAAAAGTTACTTTCATTTTCTCTTTTCGACAAGATATGATCAAAAGTGGGGATGTTTTTTAGATGTCTGGTAAAATCGATTATTATGGATTTTCGATGGAGGCATGTTGGATTTTCAATCCTTAGCAAATTTTATCAAATGAGATCAAGAATATTTATTAGTAGAAGAAGAGTCTTTAGAGTAATTACATAAATTTCTTCTCAAAGACTTTTCATAAAAATCCCCATTCCACAACGGACCACTATTACNGATAAGATTTCGAAACATTACTGATACCTTCAAAAGTTTATTTTATAGGAGCACGCAAGAAAGATTTAGCAAGTTTTGGTCCCGAAATTTATCTCTTCAGATTAAGGGTAACGAGATTCACTTCTATCGAATAGTCTCTACGTAAGAAAAAAATCTGTTGCAGTTTGAATGCATCAAAGAAGCCAGTGTTTTGCTTGTTTTATAGTAATTAGGCCCACTTTTTTGGCCGCTCCCTAATCTTGTAATTCTGAACTCAAAGCGTAGAGTCGTTTACCTATAGGAAAAATTAATGTGTCAAAATTTAAAGGTAATGTGTCCATACAAGTAGGCCCCCAGAGCAAGGCATGTGATCAATTTAAATTTCTTTTCAATCACGCATTACAGCAATTTTCTCTATTCATGTGATCAGTTTGAATAGCAACCAATTCTTTTGCCGAGAATTTGATGGGTGTTGACAGGTTGGGTATACGCTGGCCTTATATATGGACACATTACCTTTAAGTTAGCTTTGAGACGTGAGAAAACAAACTTTGTAAAAAGCTACTTTCATTTTCTCTTTTCGACAAGATATGATCAAAAGTGGGGATGTTTTTTAGATGTCTGGTAAAATCGATTATTATGGATTTTCGATGGAGGCATGTTGGATTTTCAATCCTTAGCAAATTTTATCAAATGAGATCAAGAATATTTATTAGTAGAAGAAGAGTCTTTAGAGTAATTACATAAATTTCTTCTCAAAGACTTTTCATAAAAATCCCCATTCCACAACGGACCACTATTACACTGTATTTGCGACATGTTTTCTTGTTGCTCTATTAGCGCAGTTTTGTACTGGAGAGAATTCCCTTAAGTCTTCCCTCACCACAGAAGAGGTTGTGCACAACTTACCACCTGCTTTTTTCAATTGAAATAGAAACATTTTGAAATTAATAACAAGGTAAAGAGAGGGTCGTCGATGGGAGGCAAAACAATCCAAGTGCGTGAGTGATAATGGATAAAGAATTAGCTGTATTTTCATTCTCCCCACCCCACCCCATTGCATTCACAAAGCAGTTCATCGGCTACATGACCATCATTTCTCGATAGCTGGAGTGGTAGGCGGCCTAGAACTACGACCAATGCTAAAATCATTGGTATTTCGATTTATTTATGGCCGGGGGCCGTCAGATGTATATACCTTGGGAGTAGAGACTTGTTTGCGATACTTAGAAAGCTTTGAAAGTCAGAAGCACTGCGTTGTGGCGAGACGTGTCTTATAGTAGTTATATGGACCGTCTTTTAAGCGTTTTTTATGTCTTACAGCGAACTTCCCCGGGCTGTGGTTGTGTCCCTAGATTAACACCAGCCTGGCAGCCTGATAGACGTTACCCTTTGGTTAGTTTCCCTTGAGATCCACCGACGATAACATTACGACGAATGAAGAACAGGGTGTTATGTAAATGATCAATGCAGTAGTCTCTAAAAATGGTGATTTGTTTTAAAGAGCCATTGTCACCCAGGGTCCTTTGCGGGCACGCTGCAATTTCAGACTGTCTGAAAATCAAATGTGGCCAGAGGGTGGAATATGAAACCACACTGCAGTGGTTGAAATGATAGAAGAGTCAACTGATTTCAAACTTTTCTATCAGTTCAACTACTGCATTGTGGATCTACATTTTCCGCTTAGGCCAAATTTGATTTTCAGACAGTCTGACATTGCAGTGTGCCCGCAAAGGAGCCTGGGTGACAATGACTCTTTAAAGCTGGGCGCGTTCTTTACGTTTGGCTGCCAAATGGATCGATTACTGTTCGACGTTCCCTGTATTTCCGCCAGTAGTCGCTCGGATCGGACTCTTCCCGGGGGGTCCCCTGTACTGTTTGCACATAGAACGAAACGAGCATCAAATACTACCTCAGAATGTTTTGATATGATAATTTATTCCAAAATTGATTATTTTTGAGAGTTTGTGAAAACTGTAAATTTATTGTAGACTGAATATATAACTGACTGTTGAGAGAAATTTGTTTTTATTTTGTTTTCTATCCTTTATTTGTGTCACAAATTCCTGTATCCAATTTGTTTGTCACAAGAAGGGTTCAGTGTTTGAAAATCAAAACTTTAAAAATTTTGCTCAGTTCTGGCAATGACCTGAAGTATCTCAGGTCCCTTTGGTGTAAATTATCTTAGATATGGAGTTCGTGAAATGACGTAAGAGAGTTTCTAAACTGTTTCAGTTGCAACAGCTTCGCTCCTGGAAATAATGTAAAAATAAGAAAAACAATAAGAAACTTTCAGAACTATGGGCCAAGTTTGTTATAAAAAACATGCAATGGACATNCTACATCTTTATCTATCAGAATAATCAGTAAGACCCATAATGGGCATCACACTACTGATGAGGCTCAGATCACTAAGCTTGCAAACAGGGAGGGGTGGTTAAAACAAACTGGAGTGGGTTTCCAAAAAGACCCGGATATATATTAGGAAGAGCCCAGACTGGAAAGTTTGTAGTGCGCGCGCAATAACTTGCGCGCGCAAAACGTCCCGCGGTTAGGACCATTACCGCGCAACTGACGGTTTGTGTCAGTTTGAAATGCGATGCGCATGCGCAACATCCCACGGCTCACCAAAAATCATATATGGTTTGCTCTCAAACCGCGCAGTTGGCAGCCCTCAAAAAATAACTTGCGCGCGCAAAACGCAAAGTTTCCAGTCTGGGGAAGAGCGAAAAACGATGTAAAACAGTAGATGTTCCATTTACATACTCAGTATATATTGTAAATGGAACCTCCACTGTTTTACATTGTTGTTGCTCTTCCTGTACATGAATTTAGAAAAACACAAAAGAACCCTGGTTGAAGGTGAAGTTGCGGTTTTTAGCGCCAAGCGCTGGGATCGCAGAAGTAGCTGAGCGCTAATCGAGTCCATTACCCTTTGTCATGACGCTCAAGAGGTGCTGGCCAGTCTACAGAGTATGGCAGTTCTCGACGAGATCTCGCGCGTGCAGACCAACAAACCAGTGTGGGGTTGAACATCACCAGAACATGGTTAAAGTAGGACATGAGCAGCAGCATTCTTCAAACTACTATTCAGGCACATCTTTAATTAAATGAGGCTTCACCAAAATTTACCATCCATACCAAAGTTTCCAGCCTGCTGAGGCATCATTGGTCAATTGAGGCATGATCAACCATAGTTTACGATGATTGAACATGTTATTTTCATTCCCAACCATGTTTAACCATGGTCTAACCATCGGTTTCATTTGTCAATGACAGTTAACCATGGTGAATCATGGTTATTTTCATGGTCAAACCATAGTCAAGCATGTTCTATGACGATTCTCAAGCATGTTTTGCTATGGTAAGACATGCGCTTGCACGATGACCCGAGAAATGATAAACCATGGATGATCATGGTGAAAGATTGCCTGCTTAATCATGATAAACCATGGTTTACCATAATAAAAGTATGAAGGTTTCTCTTCCCTCGACCATGTTTAACCATGGTCTAACCGTCGGTTTCATTTGTCAATGACAGTTTACCATGGTTAACCATGGACAGACCATAAGCAAAACGTGGTCAATCATGGTCTAAAACCATGATTAACCATGGTTAAACATGGTTCAGCAATGGTTTTTTCGCAGGGGTAAGCTGTTTGCAGGTTGAGTGACCAGTCCCTATTACAGTACAAAAGAATAGCAAACAATAAATTATATAATAGATTAACAAAATAATTTTAGTGATGATATTAAATATATAACTGAATAAATAAATAATTGAACAAAATAAATAAAACCCTTACCCCGCAAGTATCACATGCTGCAACAAACGTTCATAACAATTTCAAAAAATTAATCTAATTTTAAATATATATATATATAGTCTCAATGCTGATTTAAATTAACTCGGCGTGTTCTGGCTTTTAACTTCTTATGGCTGCGTGCTCCATGCAATGATTGTTCTTGCTTAAAAAGAAAATTTGTAGCAGTCTAAACGTGGTTGTGGAGGAATAGAATTATTTGAAATTTCTCCGCTGCTCCTTGTAGCCCATTTCTGCTCCATAACATATGATGGAAGTTTCATATCAATCTCATTGTTAATATGTCTATCAGCAAATGGCGTCTTAGGAACTTTTCAGCCTTACTAGGACTTTAGGACGCATTTAGCTATATTTTAATAAAATGTCTTTCAAAAGAATTTGCAACTTCACTAGCTTTTTATTGTGTGCACAATTTGATCAGTTTAGTTTTTCCAGCTAACCAACAAGCAAGATGGCGACAGAGAATTTTCTTGGCAGAATATTCCCAACAGCCGAGAGTGATGTGCCCTTGGCATCTTCAAGGTAAAAACTTAGAGCTTACTTCTTTGTTAAGATTTGCAAAAAGACAAGATTTAAATGACAAGCAAAACCTCGGAAATTGAACAAAAAATTGTAGCAAAAATATCATTTTGATGGAAACTTGTTAAAGAATTAGCATTCTGTTGTAAATTTTGTTTGAAGCACCCCAAAAACGCAATCTAAAATTGCCAATGATAAACGAAGCTAGTAATTTATAAAATAGTTGTGAAGCTGTAAGTTCCCGGTAGATGGAAATTTCTGTTCTTCCAACGTGATTGGGAAGAAATACAACAGGATTTGCAGCAGTTTTTTAAATAATTTCTTTTCTTCTTTATAGGACAGAGATAAATTTCTCTAGTTTGCAAGAAAATTTGAAACAGATCTTAGCAGTTCATGATGCCAAAGAAAAGAAAGGTAATAGATATCTTTTTGTTTGATTTTTCATAAATGTTTTTCTTTCTATTGTGAGTATGTACAGAAAGAGAAGTTTTGCTACGTAATGTGTCCCAAAAAGATAACCTTTTGCTCATGTTAGTTGCTAACTGCTATTAAAATTTGGACATTTTAGCTTTGGATCCAGAGCAAAAGGCACTGCAAGATGGGAGAATTGGAAGTGAAATAGTTCATGTTGATCCTAGCAGTCAATGTGGCAATATGAGAGTTGACAAAGAAAGAATTGAGGTATATTATGCATTTTAATGTCTATAAATAAATTGATAAATCAATAAAGTTGTTGTTGTCTTGNATAGATATCTTTTTGTTTGATTTTTCATAAATGTTTTTCTTTCTATTGTGAGTATGTACAGAAAGAGAAGTTTTGCTACGTAATGTGTCCCAAAAAGATAACCTTTTGCTCATGTTAGTTGCTAACTGCTATTAAAATTTGGACATTTTAGCTTTGGATCCAGAGCAAAAGGCACTGCAAGATGGGAGAATTGGAAGTGAAATAGTTCATGTTGATCCTAGCAGTCAATGTGGCAATATGAGAGTTGACAAAGAAAGAATTGAGGTATATTATGCATTTTAATGTCTATAAATAAATTGATAAATCAATAAAGTTGTTGTTGTCTTGCTTTGAAAAGCTTTATTTAAAATGCAGCATAGGCATCAAATCTTAAAAAACATTGCATGATTGGTTAATTCATTTGATTTAATGGCTTGAAAGGAACTTCATGTACTTTGCTATAAGTGATTATTGGCAGTCTTTGATATATTGATTTTTTCAGAATTATTGCGTCCTCTGTAGTATGTTTCAAACAATTTTCCTGTAGTGACGTCATCAAATTGCTAAATTTTGAAACCAGAAAAGCTACAGATTTCTGCTTACCCCCACATTATAGACCTTCATAAACTATGGTTTTCTTGAAGATTGTACCGTTTTTCCTCTATTAATTTAGGATTTACAACAATTTTAATTTTTTTCAAAGATTTTTGTGAATTCTTTCAATAAAAATAAAAACACAATAATTCTGAAAATAATCAAGATATCAAAGATTGCCAATGAACACTTATAACAAAGTACCTGAAATTCCTTTCAAGCCATTAAATCAGACAAAAGATGCATCAACCAATTGTGCAATGCTTATGAAAGATTTGATTCCTATGCTTTGAAATGCATGAATTGATTCCATGTTTGTTTCTTATAGATTGAAAGCCAGAGTAATTTCAGCAGCATCAGGGCCAATGTTTGTGTCTGTAGAGGTAACTGTAGTGGTTTGATTTATTATTATTATTATTACTGCTGTATTACTTCATGTGACTGCGTACATGATCATCTATTATTATTGTGATATGCAATCTCCCAAACGCATGTGTTTATCTCTGCTTACGAAGTCTACAATGGTGACGAGGATGGGATACAAAGGATTCAGAGCTTCAGCCATACAAAAGATGTGCAGATGAGCTAACAGTAAATAACACCAATGATATAATCATGAAAGGATGTAGAAAGGTGATTCCTAAAAGCCTTCAAAATAGAGCAACAAAACTAGGCCATGAAGGACACCAGGGAATAGAAAAGACAAAAAGTCTAATCAGAGAAAAAGTCTGGTTTCCCAAATTGGACGATAAAGTTCGAGAAATAGTCGAGAGCTGTGTCGCATGTCAAGCTGTCGGAAGAGCTATTTCACCTGAACCAATGCAAATAACTCCAACAGTAGTCTACAGTAACAATCGTAGATATTTTCTAACATTATCTAGAATGCATTGTTTTACAGTAGTAAATTCATGGGTAATAAATGTTGCATATGTATGTATGTATGTATGTATGTATGTATCATTTGCCACAAAATTAAAATTAAAAATATTTATAAGTTTTATAATATAAAAATAGATACAATACAATATATAAGGTTAAAAACGTAAAGAAAAACACCCCTAATTACAGTGGCAGGGATAGCATTAAAAGTCAAGCTGACCTTATTTCCATAATGGTCCCTTTAGAGGTGTCGTTATAACGGAAAAAACATAGATTAAAGGGAAATAAAGATCTATATGTGTTTTCAATACAAAACGTGGTTTATAAGACCAAACCGTGATCGGGAGAGATAATGAAGGGTCTTAATAGAAGACATATATGTCATCTATATTATATTTTTAAATCCCTTATAGCACAGTAGCATGAAAAATGCTCAATTTTTTTATTAAGAAGCATATTTTAAGATATTGGTTTTGTTTTAGGAAAATGGATGTATGAAGTTCTTCTTGGTTCAAAAGGAATCATGCAACTTGGATGGGCAACCATGAAATGCAAATTCACAAATGAGGTATAAAGCAGATATGTCTTGCAAGGATTCTTTAAAAGAATTTATTTGACTAAACAAGAATTCTTAAGAATTTAGAAACCTTGAGCTTTTTAGGCTAGAAAAGATCTTAATGTATAAGTGATTTGTACTGTAATAGACAATAACGCTAAAGATGGCGGCTCCAAAGACTCCATAGTTTTTTGCTACAAAGCATGCTGGTAGAAAGCTCCCTGATGACGACCTAACAACGTAAACTTTTTGGTCTGCCGTTTCGACTAGCTAGCTTGAATTCGAATCGACCTTGAATTCAAATGCATGGTTCGAAAGGAAACCTTTCTAAAGCAGAAAAAGTAAAGTTTTGATTCGAATTTAAGTTTTAGTTAAAGATTCGCGTGCGAATTACAAAATTTTCCTATTTGTTGACATTGATTACGTGTTCCGAACTTTACCACAGCTAGCTAGTCGAAACAGCAGACCAGAGATTTTATGTTGTAGGTGGTTGTCAGGGAGCTTTTACCAGCATGCTTTGCGCAGCCGCCATCTTCAGCGTTATTTTTACTGTACAAGAATTCTGAAGAATTTACAAACATAGAAACTTCTTAAGAATTCTGAGGCAAGAAAAGAGCATAACTTACTGTACAAGTGGTTTGTACTGTAATTGTGCTAAGCAAGTTGTGAAATTTTAAAGTTTCTTTCAATTCATTCTGTCTTTTTACAAACCTGCGTATTGATTTGCAGTAATTCATCTTCTCCTTGCTTTTCTGTTATCTTAGGAAGGTGTTGGTGATACGCCTGATTCATATGCATATGATGGTCACAGAGTTCGAAAATGGAATGTGGCAACTGGAAAATACGGAGAGGTAGTAGTCAACATATAAAAACAATTTCATCACCTTTCAAAAGGCACTAAAGATAAAAGTAGTTAAGGCATATCCGAAAGAATGATTTGTTCTCTAATTTTTTCTAGATTCATCAACAAAGCAGGCAAAAGCCTATGATATTTGAACCATCCTTGACTAGACTGTTGCTAGGTTATACAGTCTGGAGATCGTCCAGTACATTGACTAACCTTCTGTTTTCGTGTTTCACAGGAGTGGATGGCAGGAGACATAATTGGGGTTTGTGTTGATATGGATGAAGGCAGCATTACCTATTCAAGGTAAAGCATTTATTTAGCTTTTAGTCTTGTTTTGATTTTGATAGTTACATAACTGTGGAAAAACAATCAGGAATTGGTCACAAAGGACATGGAGAATTGAATGCCACTTTAACTTCCATGACTTGAAACTTGAAACCCCAAAGGACCACGAAAGTTATGGCAAGACAACATGAAATATATTCATAAATCTCATTCATCTGAGGTACAGTAGAAAGCCAGGAGAGGGGGCTTAATTTCTATAGGTTGTGGTAACCACTATGAGCAAAGAAAATACTACTTTGCAAAGGTTTCCACTGCTTTGTAATTTGTTTCAGCATGGATAAAAGTCGATAATTTTAAAGGACAATTCCGGGGTTTGTTAAATTAATGTTAGAAAACAAACTTACCATCCCCTAAATCAAATGACAAACTTTTTTCCACATTTAGACTTCTGTTTCATCTGTCAATTCAATAAATATCTTCGTAATTTAGGCCAAATGTTCCTCCATCGGTCTCCATTTTGTCCACGAGTCCACGATAAGGAGACTAGTCACGATTCAGAGGCGAGAAAACAATAGGGCAGCTTCGTTCCCAGAGGGCTTTGAGATGACGTCAGTTTGCTATGGTCACTTTTTATGATGTCAATTCGCAGTGGTCGCTTTTTAATACGTAATTTCACAGAGAAAAGAGGAAAAATAGTGGAAAAAAGTACGATACACCATTCCTAACAGCATAATCTTTCATTTTATCATCAATTATACCAACCCGGAATTGTCCTTTAAAACCTTTTCAAGCAATTTAATTGTCTCATACTTTTTTCAGAAATGGGCACTCTCTTGGCCAAGCTTTCAATGATATTCGAAGAGGAAAAGGATATGCTTATTTCCCAGCTATCAGTCTGTCCTTCGCAGAGGTTGTCCAACTTAATTTTGGAGGCACACCATTCAGGTTAGTAGTTTTTATTACGATTATTTCAAAGAAATTTATTTCTGTTCGTAAGTTTGCGTTGCAGCACTCTATTCTTCAAAACCTAGTAAAAATGTTTGCATTTTGTTACATTTTAGTTAGCTGAAAAAAGCTCCTTACCTAAGCTGTTTGCCTTTTCAAATACAGGGTGTCCCAAAAAAGTTGCTGTAACTTCTATTGTCCCGTTTTTGATATAGTTGCATTGGATATACTTCAACTTAGAGTTTGAGACCTTGCTCTAGCCAATCGGACAAGTGATTAATGATTTATGGCGCAAGAAAGTCAAACAAGTGAAAACTTCAAAAACAGCACTTTCTTTGTTCTCCAAAAATGCCAAAATCAAGTAAATGCTGCAAGAAAGGGTTCTAGAGCAGTATTACAATTTTTTCTAAAGTCGATAAGGGGTTAATTGTATTGTTTACTGATGACGCAACACCATTAACCCATTGCAAAATGCATAACAAATTCAAATAAAACGCTAGAACCTAATAGAAGTTACAGCTCCTCCACAGCAACCACACAAATGGGCACAACTTTTTTGGGACACCCTGTAGATTGGTACAATATTTTTCTCTATGGAATCAGACACTGAGCATACTTTACAACAGAACAATGATAGAAGCCAACAAGAACAACAACAACAACAGAACAATGATAGAAGCCACCATCTCTCATATCAAAGACACCCCTACCCCACGGTTTTTTTAAGTTCTTGATTTTTCTTTACAGGAATAGACAATAACGCTAAAGATGGCGGGCTCCCGGACGACTAGACTTATACATCGTCGTAGTTTCGCTCCCTGCCTGAACTGATACATCGCTACAACTACCACCTAACGACATAAAAATTCTGGTCTGCAGTTTTGACTAGCTAGCTGTGGTAAAGTTCCGAGCAAGTAACAATGTAAAAAAATAGGATAATTTTGTAATTCGAACGCGGATCTTTCATTAAAACTTCAATTCGAATCAAAACTTTACTTTTTCTGGTGGAAAGGTTTTCTTTCGACCCATGTTGAATTCGAATTCAAGGTCGATTCGAATTCAAGCTAGCTAGTCAAAACGGCAGACTGAAATTTTGATGTCGTTAGGTGATCGTCAGGGAGCTTTTTACGAGCATGCTTTGCAGCAAAACACAACAGAGTCTTTGGAGCCGCCATCTTTAGCGTTATTGTCTATTGTTTTTCCTTAATTCAAAAGTCCAAATCACAGTTAGAACTAGATGATCTTTCGTCTTTTCTTGCTATGAAAAATACATAGTAAATTGAAATCTATTTTTCGTAAAAATTTGTATTTATTGGTTGTTAAAAGAAAAAAATATCAAAGAGCGGGAATCAAGTCTTAATCTTTTTACTTGATTTGCAGATATCCAGTTGATGGATTTAAACCAATCCAAGATCCACCTGTAGTTGATCACGACAAAGCGAAAGATTTATTCAAATGTTTGGACAGACTTTTACCAGTGGTAATTTTTATCGTTGATAAATTTTCTAAATTCAAGGCTTATGACACGAGAGACTGTTGCTAATTTTTTATGGAAACAGCAATCATTGCATCATGGAAATTTTGATGTGTTGTGACAATTGAAACAATCAAAACAATTTCTTCGCCTCTAATATTCATTGAAGTTTCTGGCACTAATTTATATTTGTTCTTGGGGGCTGATTTGTTTGCACAGCTTTTGGGTATTCCATTGAAAATTGGTGTCATTAGAATGGTAGCTTGGAGTCAATTTATGTCTCATTGGAATTTCCTAGATATTTTTATAAGGAATTTTCCCATGCATGTTTCCAAGCGTGTAATTGTGTATCAGATTCTCACTTACTTCAGAACGTTTTTAAACGTACTGTTCGCAAAATTAGGTTGTTGAATAAAATGAATGTTTTTTTTTGTCTGACGCTTGTAAAATCTCTTGCTAACGTATTACCAACAAACGGTTTCTACTTCAAGTTCGCCTTGGTTCATTCCGAAAAACACTTTATGCTAAGAAACAAAAATTGATGCTACCTTTCCAACGGGGCAATTTGCCATAGAGGGATTTGCAACTCCCTTTCGATTAGACAGAAATGCAAATGGCGGTGGTTTACTAGTCTACGTCCGAAGCGATATACCTTCACATCAGTTAAATTCCTTCAAATTTTCCGATGGTATCGAATGCATTAGTTTTGAAATAAATTTGAGGAAAAAGAAATGGATACTTTTTAGTGTTTATCGACCACCAACCCAGTCTCAGGATCATTTATTTGAAAACCTTGGTCGTGCGATCGACCACTACAGTGAAACTTATGAAAACTTTATGTTTATAGGAGACTTCAATATGACTGAAACTGAGGAACAGCTCAAAAATTTTTTGGACCTGTATAGTCTCAAAAATCTTGTCAAGGAACCAACGTGCTATAAATCTCATACACCAAGATGTATAGATCTTGTACTGACAAACCGAAACAGGAGCGTGCAACAAACTACGACAGTTGAAACTGGTATATCAGATTTCCATAAAATGGTTGTTACTATTCTTAAAACTACTTTCCCCAAACAAGGACCAACGGTAATTAACTATAGAAATTACAAAAAATATAATGAGATTGCTTTCAGGAATGATCTTCGAGAGGAATTAGGAAAAATAGAGCCATCGGACTTGAATTACAGTTCATTTGAAACTGTTTTTGATAGAGTTCTAGACAAACATGCTCCTGTTAAGAAAAAATATGTCCGGGCAAATGATAAACCATTTATGACTCGTGCTCTGCGTAAAGCGACCATGTTACGTTCTAGATTACGTAATAAATTCAACGAAGATCGAACAGCTGAAAATTGGAACAAATTTCGCAAGCAACGAAACTCTTGTGTTAAGTTGTTTCGAAAGGAAAAAAGAAATTATTACAATAACTTAGACATCTCACTTATCACGGATAATAAGAAATTCTGGAAGACTGTGAAGCCTTTTTTCTCTGACAAATTACAATCTAATAACAAAATAGTTTTGATTGAAGATGAAACCATCATTTCCAACGATATTGAGGTAGCAGAAACTATGAACGAATTTTTCGTAACTGTCACCGACTCCCTTGGCATAAATGAAAATTCCAATTATGAAAATGCAACAGAAGGAATCACGGATCCTGTTGAGAAGGCTGTACGAAAATTTTCGAGTCATCCTAGCATTCTAAAAATAAAAAGTCACTTTCAAAATGCTGGTCCCTTCTTTTTTCAGAAGGTTAACCCTAATGCTGTTGACAAAGAGGTTTGGAATTTAAATCCCAAGAAAGCTACAACGCACAAAAACATCCCCCCTAAAATTCTTAAATCTAACTCTGATTTATGTACGGAACCTTTGGCGCAAATCTTTAATGATTGCATTGAAAATTCGACTTTTCCTGATGAGCTAAAGTGCGCGGATATCACATCTCTTCCCAAGAATGGACCAACCAATACCAGGACTAACTTTAGGCCAATTAGCGTTCTACCAACGGTCTCAAAGCTGTTTGAAAGAATAATGGATAAACAGATAGTTGCTTATATTACACCCTTTTTATCGTCACTTCTCTGTGGTTTTCGAAAAGGTTACAGTGCCCAACATGCTCTCGTAAGACTTATAGAGAAATTCAAAATTAGTCTTGATGAAGGTGGTAAGGCAGGGGCAGTGTTGATGGACCTCTCCAAAGCATTTGATTGCATTAGACATGACCTCTTGATTGCAAAACTGCATGCATATGGCTTCTCTCACGAAGCATTAACATTCATTAACAATTACCTCACAAACAGAAAACAGAGAGTCAAGGTAAATGGTTCCTTCAGTTCTTGGAAAGACCTAACACGCGGTGTTCCTCAGGGGTCAGTCTTAGGCCCTCTGTTGTTTAACATATATATCAATGATCTCTTACTGTTTATTCAAAACTCGGATATATGTAACTATGCAGATGATACTACAATCTATGCTTGCGATAAGAAGCTAGATAACATAACTCATAAGCTTGAAAATGACTGTCATGTAGCCTTAGACTGGTTTGCCGACAACTACATGAAATTAAATGCAGATAAATGTCATCTCTTGGTCATTGGGCAGAGATGTGATGATCCAGTTACTGTTAGGATTGGAAATGCTGACATCGTTAATAGCTCGGAAGAGAAATTACTCGGAATTCATATTGATAGCAAACTTTCCTTCGACCATCACGTTTCGAAACTCTGCAAAAAAGCTAGCAATAAACTGTATGCACTTGCCCGCATATCCCCATATATGGATCAGAGCAAACTAAGAACCCTCATGAGGGCATTTATTACGAGTCAGTTTCAATACTGTCCTTTAATCTGGATGTTTCACAGCAGGCAGCTTAACAAAAAAATCAACAAAATACAAGAAAGGGCTTTGAGAATTACATACAAGGATACTGAATCTACTTTTAGTGAGCTATTACAGAAGGACAGTGCAGTTACTATTCATGCAAAGAACTTGCAAATACTTATGACTGAGATGTACAAAACCAAAAATGACCAGAACCCTTCATTTATGCAGGAAATCTTCTGTGAAAATACAAGTCACTACAATTTGCGTAACAATAATGAATTTGTTCAACCAAGAGTGAGATCTGTTAACAACGGGACAGAAAGCGTCCGATTCAAAGGTCCGCAGCTGTGGCAAACATTACCACCAACAATTCGCAATTCAGAATCCCTTTGTCAGTTTAAAACAAAGATAAAACATTGGTACGGAGAAACTTGTCCATGCAAATTATGCCGCATTTTTATTCCGAACCTGGGCTTTTTATAATAAATATTTTTAGATATCTGCTTTTATACTGTATACTTTTGATGACTTGTAAATATTTTATTCACTATTTTACTTATGTAATATTTGTATTTTAAAGTTTTAATGTTGGAATTAATTAGCTAATTACTTTTAGCTATCCTTGCATTGTAATCCAACGGTAAAGAAATTGATAATAA
>REGM01000134.1:494137-510600 GCA_004194415.1 Aurelia aurita | reverse complement strand
ATCCCTTCTCTTATCCCCCACTTCTTTTCAACTCGTCTCATATGAAAAAGATATCATCGGTTTTATGTTCTTTATTTTCATAGTAGTATCCCTTCTCTTATCCCCCACTTCTTTTCAACTCGTCTCATATGAAAAAGATATCATCGGTTTTATGTTCTTTATTTTCATAGTAGTATCCCTTCTCTTATCCCCCACTTCTTTTCAACTCGTCTCATATGAAAAAGATATCATCGGTTTTATGTTCTTTATTTTCATAGTAGTATCCCTTCTCTTATCCCCCACTTCTTTTCAACTCGTCTCATATGAAAAAGATATCATCGGTTTTATGTTCTTTATTTTCATAGTAGTATCCCTTCTCTTATCCCCCACTTCTTTTCAACTCGTCTCATATGAAAAAGATATCATCGGTTTTATGTTCTTTATTTTCATAGTAGTATCCCTTCTCTTATCCCCCACTTCTTTTCAACTCGTCTCATATGAAAAAGATATCATCGGTTTTATGTTCTTTATTTTCATAGTAGTATCCCTTCTCTTATCCCCCACTTCTTTTCAACTCGTCTCATATGAAAAAGATATCATCGGTTTTATGTTCTTTATTTTCATAGTAGTATCCCTTCTCTTATCCCCCACTTCTTTTCAACTCGTCTCATATGAAAAAGATATCATCGGTTTTATGTTCTTTATTTTCATAGTAGTATCCCTTCTCTTATCCCCCACTTCTTTTCAACTCGTCTCATATGAAAAAGATATCATCGGTTTTATGTTCTTTATTTTCATAGTAGTATCCCTTCTCTTATCCCCCACTTCTTTTCAACTCGTCTCATATGAAAAAGATGTCATCGGTTTTATGTTCTTTATTTTCATAGTAGTATCCCTTCTCTTATCCCCCACTTCTTTTCAACTCGTCTCATATGAAAAAGATATCATCGGTTTTATGTTCTTTATTTTCATAGTAGTATTCTGCTCTTTGATGTATAATCATCAAGCTTCTTTTTATCGTAGGTGGAACAATTCGGGCTTTTACTCAAAGTAAGTTTTATGGAACTTTCTTTATCTATTCTCTTTGTAAAATATGCATGGCTGTTCCCTTGCAGAGTTTACCTGATCTATTCCTTGACTTTTTCATCAATTTTTCGTGTCCTTGATTGCTGAAAAGCCTCATTAATAGATTTGAAAAAGTCAAATTTATGGTATGCCAAAATATTTTATTTAAGCGACTAAAACTGAAGAATTTTGCATTGTAGAGCCATGTCCATCAAAAGTCTTTCAAGAAATGATGCGATCGCTTTGCTTAGGAGATCAACAGCTGTCCAATGACTTTCTAAATGGTGTTCTAAATCAACTGAATTGGGCCTTTTCAGAATTTGTTGGAATTTTGCAGGAAGTAAGTCGTCTTTGCTATTTTTAGTTGAAAGAATAGTACTAAATTGCTTGACTTCTTTCTTCTCTTAGTTTCATTCAGCCACTAACCTATTTTTTCCATTTTTGTGTTCTTTGCTAATTAATTAATTAATTAATTAAGTAATTCATTCAAGCATCCATTTGTTCTGGCAAGCATACCTTAACTAATTTCGTTCCTTTAATCGTTCATTTGCCACTCACAAATTCTTTCATTTATATCTTGTTCTGTAAATCATTTCTTTTCTTAGATACACTATTCCTTCTGTTGTTCCTCGTGCATTTGTTCACTCTTTCATCGGTTCATAATTAATTTATCTGTCCCTTTTTCAATTTAACAGATTCAGCAAGCGACAGCAAGATTAGATGCTTCATTACCGGACACAAGACAACTTCGGACATGTGGAATTTGCTTCGACTTAACAGTTGGCCTCCTGAGGGTAACCAAATCTTAATTTTGCCATGAATTTTTAGTTAAAAGAATAAATCTTACACAATTGAAAAATTGTCAAAAATCTTTGTCAAAAATCTTTGTCAAAATTGCAAGAATTAGAACAGACAAATTCTCTTAAGTTTATCTTAATTTTTCTTCCACAACTTTGACCCTTTTATAATCGTTTGTGTATTTGCTCTTTCACGGTTGAAGTCACATAATTATCTTTTATTTGGTGAATTTGATTCCTCCATTACCGAAAGCGTGTTTGATAAACGTCCTGAAATTACCTATGTCCACATTTGCACCAGTAAAGACCAACCCGATTGTTTGTAAGCTGATTTTAATGTCCTATCGTTTATTCTTATTTCTATAAACCTTTTAATTTGTAGGTTCTTGAAATGGTGTGCAGCGTTGTTCCTGAAGTGTTCACTGACTATTCTCGACCATCAGCAGAGCTTACACTTGTCAGGTTATTCCAGGTAAGGCAAATTTGTAAGGCCTGCTAGAAGTGGGAATTTTGATTTTTTTGCATTGATGCAATATCTTGTGATACAGCCTAACTACAATTTAGTTACCGCTTAGCCGCTTTGAAGATATGACTGCATGATCTATATGAGGTGGCTGAACTTGGATTTGGAAATGAGTTGGACAATTTTGCAAATATGAAAACAGGTTTCCATATTTTTTCCAATTTTCCAAACTTAGAATCATTTTTGGATTAATTGTGGACTGACTCCTTACTAGTTGTATTGATCCTTCATCTTGCTTCATATTACACTCACATAAACATAATTATCCAATGACCAATTTTTCCATTGACCTATTTTTTCGATTTTCCTGCCTAGGCTGTTGTGCAGATACTAAACAGAGTAACAGCCAGTTACCGTCTGTTCGAAACACTCTCAAGACTGCATGCTACTGGTATGTCATTTTTTGCTGGTATTTACTTATATGGCATCAAATACTTTCCAGCGTATATAGCGAGGCCGAATACATATCGTCATATTTTGATAAATGATCTTTCTTCGTTTGTCCGTGTCTATCCTGCAAAACAAATTTTTACCGCGCAGAAATTGGTGGCAAAGTGGCAAAGGCTACTCATATGGCTAGACTGACGACGTGATTCCTTGTATTCGTTCAATGTTTTCAATCTGATGTTTTTATTTTCAATCATAGCTATCATTCTATTCAATGCGGAAAACTGAGACTCGTGTAATCAGTCTACTCGTACAGCTTGCCTAGATAGCGTAACAGCAGTTAGTTAAACAGGCTTTTATTTTGCCCATAAACCGGCGACCTATAATCCACTGTAGCACCAATCGAAAAGTATCTCCAAAGTAGCCGCAGCTTGGAACTCAACAAACTTGTTAACAATCCTTGTCAAAAGATATCACCTTGGTCCTCTTTGCTCGCAGGAAATCTTGCAACGACACTTTCTTATCCACAGGAAAATTCTTTCACTAGCGCTTGCCTTTGTTTTCTTTTTTGTCAAATTATAAATTTCCTTTGCAGACATTGAAAGACAAGACCGGTATGCTGTGCTTGCTGCAATTGCAGGAATACTCGTTACGATGATATCGCGGTCAACTTCTGAGAGGTAGTATTGGGGAAATTTCCGTTTAACGTTTTTATTCCAATTTTGGGATGGCTTGGCTGGGAGTCCAGATTTTAACTGAGCTGATACAAAAGTAGAAATTGTACAGTTTTGTTGAAATTTTATGATCTTTGATTTTATGATCTCTGATTTTATGATGTTTAATTTTTATGATTAGTTTAGGCCGCCGAAATTTGTCAATTCTGTTTGAAAATTCTGTTTAAAAACTTCTGTGAAGTTATGATGCATAATTCACAGTTTCAGACCGTGGTACCTTAATTTNGAAAAAGATGTCATCGGTTTTATGTTCTTTATTTTCATAGTAGTATCCCTTCTCTTATCCCCCACTTCTTTTCAACTCGTCTCATATGAAAAAGATATCATCGGTTTTATGTTCTTTATTTTCATAGTAGTATTCTGCTCTTTGATGTATAATCATCAAGCTTCTTTTTATCGTAGGTGGAACAATTCGGGCTTTTACTCAAAGTAAGTTTTATGGAACTTTCTTTATCTATTCTCTTTGTAAAATATGCATGGCTGTTCCCTTGCAGAGTTTACCTGATCTATTCCTTGACTTTTTCAGCAAGTTTTCGTGTCCTTGATTGCTGAAAAACCTCATTAATAGATTTCAAAAAGTCATATTTATGGTATGCCAAAATATTTTATTTAAGCAACTAAAACTGAATAATTTTGCATTGTAGAGCCATGTCCATCAAAAGTCTTTCAAGAAATGATGCGATCGCTTTGCTTAGGAGATCAACAGCTGTCCAATGACTTTCTAAATGGTGTTTTAAATCAACTGAATTGGGCCTTTTCAGAATTTGTTGGAATTTTGCAGGAAGTAAGTCGTCTTTGCTATTTTTAGTTGAAAGAATAGTACTAAATTGCTCGACTTCTTTCTTCTCTTAGTTTCATTCAGCCACTAACCTATTTTTTCCATTTTTGTGTTCTTTGCTAATTAATTGATTAATTAATTAAGTAATTCATTCAAGCATCCATTTGTTCTGGCAAGCATACCTTAACTAATTTCGTTCCTTTAATCCTTCATTTGCCACTCACAAATTCTTTCATTTATATCTTGTTCTGTAAATCATTTCTTTTCTTAGATACACTATTCCTTCTGTTGTTCCTCGTGCATTTGTTCATTCATTCATTCATTCATTCATTCACTAATTTATCTGTCCCTTTTTCAATTCAACAGATTCAGCAAGCGACAGCAAGATTAGATGCTTCATTACCGGACACAAGACAACTTCGGACATGTGGAATTTGCTTCGACTTAACAGTTGGCCTCCTGAGGGTAACCAAATCTTAATTTTGCCATGAATTTTTAGTTAAAAGAATAAATCTTACACAATTGCAAAATTGTCAAAAATCTTTGTCAAAAATCTTTGTCAAAATTGCAAGAATTAGAACAGACAAATTCTCTTAAGTTTATCTTAATTTTTCTTCCATAATCGTTTGTGTATTTGCTCTTTCACGGTTGAAGTCACATAATTATCTTTTATTTGGTGAATTTGATTCCTCCATTACCGAAAGCGTGTTTGATAAACCTCCTGAAATTACCTATGTCCACATTTGCACCAGTAAAGACCAACCCGATTGCTTGTAAGCTGATTTTAATGTCCTATCGTTTATTCTTATTTCTATAAACCTTTTAATTTGTAGGTTCTTGAAATGGTGTGCAGCGTTGTTCCTGAAGTGTTCACTGACTATTCTCGACCATCAGCAGAGCTTACACTTGTCAGGTTATTCCAGGTAAGGCAAATTTGTAAGGCCTGCTAGAAGTAAGAATTTTGATTTGTTTGCATTGATGCAATATCTTTGAAGATATGACTGCATAATCCATATGAGGTGGCTGAACTTGGATTTGGAAGTGAGTTGGACAATTTTGCAAATATGAAAACAGGTTTCCATATTTTTTCCAATTTTCCAAACTTAGAATCATTTTTGGATTAATTGTGGACTGACTCCTTACTATTTGTATTGATCCTTCATATTGCTTCATATTACACTCACATAAACATAATTATCCAATGACCAATTTTTCCATTGACCTATTTTTTTCGATTTTCCTGCCTAGGCTGTTGTGCAGATACTAAACAGAGTAACAGCCAGTTACCGTCTGTTCGAAACACTGTCAAGACTGCATGCTACTGGTATGTCATTTTTTGCTGGTATTTACTTATATGGCATCAAATACTTTCCAGCGTATATAGCGAGGCCGAATACATATCGTCATATTTTGATAAATGATCTTTCTTCGTTTGTCCGTGTCTATCCTACAAAACAAATTTTTACCGTGCATAAGTTGGTGGCAAAGTGGCAAAGTGGCAAAGGCTACTCGTACAGCTGTTTGATTGCAACAACAACAACAGCTTGCCTAGATAGCGTAATAGCACTTAGCTAAGCAGGCTTTTATTTTGCCCATGAACCGGCGACCTATAATCCACTGTAGCACCAATCGAAAAGTATCTCCAAGTAGCCGCAGCTTCGAACTCAACAAACTTGTTAACGATCCTTGTCAAAAGATATCACCTTGGTCCTCTTTGCTCGCAGGAAATCTTGCAACGACACTTTCTTATCCACAGGAAAATTCTTTCACTAGCGCTTGCCTTTGTTTTCTTTTTTGTCAAATTATAAATTTCCTTTGCAGACATTGAAAGACAAGACCGGTATGCTGTGCTTGCTGCAATTGCAGGAATACTCGTTACGATGATATCGCGGTCAACTTCTGAGAGGTAGTATTGGGGAAATTTCCATTTAACGTTTTTATTCCAATTTTGGGATGGCTTGGCTGGGAGTCCAGATTTTAACTGAGCTGATACAAAAGTAGAAATTGTACAGTTTTGTTGAAATTTTATGATCTTTGATTTTATGATCTCTGATTTTATGATGTTTAATTTTTATGATTAGTTTAGGCCGCCGAAATTTGTCAATTTTGTTTGAAAATTCTGTTTAAAAACTTCTGTGAAGTTATGATGCATAATTCACAGTTTCAGACCGTGGTACCTTAATTTGTAGGATAGATTACTGCGCTGACTCCTCCACCTGGTATAGAATGACGTTCTTCTGTAGCACTTGTGTCTAGACGTATTCCTTGTCATAAAACTTATCACCTATTCTCTTTCCAGCAAAGAACATTCAATAAAAGCACTCCTTAGTGAGCCTGGGTTCCAGTTGGAGCCTATTGCATTTTTGGCGGGAAATCCAAATGCCCTTGCAACTGCGTCAGGCGTAGCTGTAAAACAAGCTCCTGTTGTTTTCTCATTCAGAAAATGTGAGTACCGCATTACGCGTGCACTTTCAAACTTTTTGCCTGTTGTCGTCTTCGTCATGGTTTCTAGAAGGGAGGGGGGCTCTGTCTTACCTCTAATAACCATATCTTCATAATATAAACGGCATTTCTGTGTGATTTTGCTGTACTATAGAAAATAGAGCATTTATAAAATTAGGCCATGTGTCCAAAACGTTACTTTTCTAAGTTAACATTAACAAAAAGATACGACGTTTCAAAAGCTATGAAGTGTTAATTCTTTCATGAAAATCATGCATAGATCTCGACTGCCGTTAAATTTCTCAGCTGAGAGACCAGTTACGTAGTAATTAATAATATAATAATAATAATAATAATACTACATATTTATACAGGATAAGCCTTTTCAGTACAAGTAAGATACTGCTATCAATAAGGGTCCTGTAGAATTAATTATTTTAGTCGACTGGGTAATTTTCTTTAATGCCAATTGTATTACCCGTAGCACATACATCGTTCTTTAAATATAAAATCCATTTAAATTCTCCTTCTTGCAGAGGCTTGATAAGCTAAGAAAGTTAATCTGAAGGGTAAGGTCATGTCTTTGCGCTTTGATGTGANGAGTGAGGTCGAACTCCGGGTGGGTGACCTCGGAGGCCTGACCCGGGGACTAACCTCGCAACTCACTTCGCCGTCCTTCGGAAGGGACGTTAAACTAGAGGTCCCATGCCTGAATGCGGCATGCATAATGGGCCTAAATTAGCTTTAAGTAGCTAGAAAATCCTGACAGCCCACTTAAAACAAATAACTGACTGACTAAGAAAGTTAATCTGAAGGGTAAGGTCATGTCTTTGCGCTTTGATGTGAACCGAAATTCTTATATCTTCTGATTTGTAAAATTATTCTTTCGATTTTTTTTCGTTGCAGTCAAAGAAGTTTCAGAAGCTGAGGCGATCGAAATGGACCAGTTATTTGAATTTTTACAAGAGGAACACGCGAGTCTCAAATACCACAAACAGGTAAGACCCTAAATGAATTACAAACTGCATAAAGATTCAAATTCAATTTCTTCAAATTTTCATTCAACTTGAAAATAGGAAACTTGCTTAGAAATTCGAAGACTTGCTTAGTGGCAGGGAAAACATGGTTGATCTTCTTCGCCTGCTTTCTACTTCTTTTGAAAGAAATTTTATTGTCCTCAAAACAAACAATGGCGGATTTTGTAACGATTTCATCGGTTGCTTTTGATTGACAAGCCAGTACAAAGACGTTAGTAGGGACTTCCACGGCTGATTATTCAAGCCACAAAAGTAAAAAATGATCCGTGAAAGATTCCTGAAACCTAGATGGCTAAGTCACCGGTTGTGCATGCGACAATGGATTGCCAAGAGAAGACATGAGCATATATCGACAGGAGAATAATCATACGCTCTCTTCAATAAATATATGAATTTAATAAAGTCATTCAAAAATTTAGCGCACTTGTTCAACTTTACGCTTTGGTTTCGTCAGATTATTGAAGGTGTTGTGGCGCAGTGGTGTAATCCTCTGACTTTGCAGCCAGAACAGTCAGGCGGACAGGGTTCGATCCCAGGTAGAGCCCCACACCATTTGAGCGTCAGGACAAGGGGTCGCGGACGCGATTAGGTCTTCTCTACTTCTGCGATCCCAGCGCTTGGCGCTAAAAACGCAACTTCACCTTCACCTTCACTAGAAAAGCATATTTCATGTCGAAGCGAAAGCAAAACGTTCAACAATTGTGCTATACCGGGGTTATACATACGTTTGAAGGTCGAAAGAAGAACATAGAATAAAACGTTGTACTAATGTTTCTCTAATTCCTAGCCCTCTTTGCTCGATTTTGTCTTCCAATTTCTCATGTAAGATACGAGTACTAAATCTGTCTAAGCCATTTCATATTCATTCCAATTCCAGGAATCACTTGATGCAGAAACTGTATGCCCAATTTGTTATGCAATGCCAGTGGCAGTGAAATTTGTACCATGTGGACACACATCATGCAGGGCGTGCATAACACGTCATCTTATGAACATTAAGCAATGTTTCTTTTGTAAGGAAAGTGTCAAAAGTATAAAAGACCTTGAATCTGATGTGTCTATGGAAAGTAAATAAATTTATTATCAATATTTATTCGTTTGAGTTTCGTTTATTGAATATATTTGTAGGTACACTTACAATTACGTATTATTTTGGCAAATTTCTTGTTTGTGTGTCTATGATTTGTAGGAATTGCAATATTAGGGAAGGCCAACGTTGAAGACCAAAATAGTGAGCAATTAAGTGACCAGAGCAATCGATGATTGAGAGCAGCTTCATTTCGGGTAGGTTAGATGCTCATGAAACGAATAAAATTGATTTTGAGGTCTGCTAGCCGGACATTTTTTAGACTTAAACTTGGTAGCCATAGCCATTCAAAATTTTTGGTTTCAAAATCTGCTCCATTTATGCCTAAATTTCTTCAGGAAGGAATTTCCCTACTAAAATATGTGGAACGCAACAAGTTTAAAATCTCGATAACACACAATGTTCATGACAATGTTCAACACACAATGTTCATGACTTCCAACTGACAATTTAATTTATTATTATCTACAGTACCCTTTGCCATTTTCCAACATGTTCTTCACAAACCTTTCTTTAGAAAGTCCGTTTTAAGATTCTTTCCCCCCCCCCCCCCCCAATTACATATCACATAATGCCTACGGTGCTAGCTAAATATTACATGGTAAATTTTGACAATCGGCAGCTAAGCTAAGCTAAGAAAAGTTCTCAAAGAGTGTTCATTTTGAATTAGCCTCTTTCCCAATCACTGCCAATGTCTTGGAAGTTTTGAAGAATGTTATCAATGAAAGTACACTAGAGCAGAAAAATACATGCCAAGAATTGACAATAAAGCAAAGAAAGCATAGAAGGGAGATGAAATTGCAGAAAACCTTATTTTGAGCCAGCAGAACCCGAATTTCCCGCGGTGAAGAGATGAAAAGTGATGGAACAGATGGAGCAAGAACAAATTGAATTAGAGACAGGAAAACGAGGCTCTTCCATAAAGACGACCTTGTTATCAATAGGAAACAAGATGGCGCACTTTTTTGGTATCCTCGTCCTTGTCTACACTATTTATTTAGCAAAACCTGGATTTGGTGAGTAGAAATCAGTATAGTAAAACAATCACAAATTAAACTTTTAGCAGCAAGGCCAAAAACGAGATTACCTTCTTTCAGATTGTTGTTGGCATCAAGAAAGAAAAAGCCTCGACTCTAAGTCTAACCTAATTTTTTGGGCCTAAATTTAGTCAGACTAAAAAAGAAATATATCTTACTCAAACTTTAGGGCCTTAGACACTTAACTCATTGTTCTCCAAAATATCCAAATCTCTATGAATGTAGACGTATTGTAAATCCTTTTTCTAAAAAATTCCAATTGATACAGATAGCATGACGTCACAGCAGCAGCGTATAAAACACGACGCCATCTTGTTTTGGGGTAAATCTTCAGCAAATTTCTATACGTTTCTATAGGAAATTTGCAAAAAGTTACTCCTCTATTCTACCTCGCGATAGTGAGTAGGGAAAGGATAGGTAGCAATTGTTAAATCAGACCTCAACCTATGAAATAAACACACGAGCATGCTGTTTTTAAAAGCAAAACAACAAGTTAGGCCGAGAAAGCTGTTAGAAACTTGCCTTTGTGTCAATAATTTCGTAGTTACCACAAACTCTGTCGGCTGCAAGTTGCTCGTCACTTCTTCAAAGTCAACCTTCCCTTTAGACATTTGCCTATCTATCTCCTAAAGATTTTGAATAATTTGAAAAGCTTCCAAGCTTTTTGAATTTATTTATTGTGATAAATAAACGAGACACTCTCAAAATCCCAGTGCGACGCTATACTTTGCTTCATTTACCCCAAGTCTGATTTTCAAGCGTGAATTGATCAAGTCATGAAACATGTCGTCTGTGTGAATTGCATTGTGAAGAACCCTGAAATGCTTGAAACCAATTTTCAGTTCCCCTCATTCTCAACTCAAGTCATTACATTTTTTCTTGCAGCATTGTTTCCATGGCATCCTACACTGATGGTGCTTAGTGTGAGTACAAATATATCTCGCAATATTGCAATATTCCATTGGGGAAAGATAATGAATCTTTTACTGACTTTTTGGATATTATCTTAAGTGTTTGAAGTAAAAAGAGGGAGGGAAGCAGTGGCAGATTTAGGGGCAAGTGGGGGCAACTGCCCCCCTTTCATGATGAAAACTCAGCTTGGTGCCCCCTTTTTGGCGAGAAGTGTGCCCCTCATTGTGACCTGAGTGCACTCATATTTAACTGTTTCGATCAGAATGTGGAGGAAAACATACAAATCAAGGGGTTGCCCCCCTTCAGCTTCAGGCTGGATCCCCCCTGGACGTAAGATCAATGAAGCAAAGGAATTTCTGGGGAAAGTAAATGACTTCTCATGAAAGATGTCTTCCTCTCTTGAGTGGATTCATGCAAAACCCTTCAAACAATTTATAAGAATCCTTATGCATATGAACAATAATGCTAAATTAAGGCCTGTCCTGCAGCTATCCTGTATCTGCCTTGCATTTGAGGTATTGCTTTGGGCTGGAGAATATGATCCAACATACTACAAAAAATTTGAATTCAAAATGAAGGAATGTTAAATAATAAATGCAGATGCAGCTTTCAGTCTTCTCCAATTTACAGAAGCTATTTGACGTGCAGGGTCCAGCTTTTGCAAGGCTGACTGTATGCACTGAATTTTCTTCTAATGGCTTGTGAAAAGATGGTGTTTCTAAAAGATTAATTCTGTTCTTTTTACAGTTTGCTGTGCTGATGTTAGAGGCAATCTTGATGTTCTCCCCATTCAGTTCATTGGTCCCAAATGCAAGTCGAGCAGAAAAAGTAAAATATCACTGGATTTTTCAAATTGCTTCTTTGGTCACATCCATCCTGGGTCTGATCGCAATTTACGAGCATAAAGAGCGGAACAAAGCAAACCCTGTGCACTTCAAATCGTGGCATTCTCTTTTTGGCATTACAGCTATCATTCTCTCAGGTGTGAACATACTTGGGGGCATAGGTTTGTTGTACCCCACATCAACCATTCTGAATCCCTCTGGATTAAAGCTTGGAATTCGAAAGAAATTTCACGCATTGTTTGGGTCTTTAGTGTTCGTTGTTGCATGTGGTGCCTTGATTTTGAGCTTGTACACAAATTGGTTCAATAAAGTTGGCAGTGAATTTGTATGGTATGCAATGCTTGCTCTGGTAACTGTTATTGCCTCTGTTGTCACAAATCAAGTTGCAAATGAATTTATTTATAACAAGAAGAAATGAGAAGGGACAGCAAAACATAATGTCAATGCTGGGTGACCCCAAAAAACTCCATGAGCTAGATTGCGCCCAGATTCCTTAACATGTTGACTTTTGAGATGTTACTCATTCAATTTGAGTAACAAATACACTCCAAAAAGTGGCTCTAAATATGTTGAACTCTTCATACAATCGCCATCATTATCCAATCCATGTTTTGTAGTGTATACCAAAGAGCTTGGCTTGAAATTGGCTTTGGAAAAAAATTTCAAAGGGATTATAGATCAGTCCTTTTTAAACGATAGATTTCCCAAGCAAAATTTTTATATCCATCCCGTTATTATACATTAAAAAGCGTGGAGGAAATAGATGGCGATTGTTTAACTCGAAAGGAGCAAGGACAGATTCAATATTTTGTGTATCCAATTTTTTCGATAGACTAGCAATCAACAGCTTAAACTGACCAAGCAATATGTCAAAACTTAGTAGGGCCTAAATGCTGATCCAAATTTTTTTTGATAGCAAATTGATTTCAGGAAGCTAGGCGGGATCTTGCTCGTGAAGGTTTTTCGTTCACTCGGTATTTAAGGGGAGAATAACATTTAACATTTAGACAATTGCATCACAAATTGTAAGAGGAGTACGACAGACATTAGCTGTATTACAAGAAACCATTCGACTATCGCAGTAAAGATATTCTTTAATGGTTTATATATGTACTTCTCAATCACAAACGCTTCCACAGTTAATAGTGTTTTCAACGTCCAACTCCTCTATCGTTGTTACAAATATTTATCAGATGTTTAAATCAGGCCTAAAGCTAGTAGGGAGGCTGTGAATGCAAAAAGACCCTGATTCTCCTTTCCTCAAAAAAATAGCACTGCTGTAGGAAATTTTTGGATCCTGCCAGGACACAAGAACCTAGCGTCGAGCCTAAATTTCTCGAACCAAACAATATATTTTTGATCTGTTCTTTCTCGTGCTGCAGAGAGCTTAAAAGTCGTCTTGCCAAGTTTTGTACCACATGCAGACATTTGAACTATCTGTACTGAGCAAGATAAAATTTTGCCTTAATTGATATTTATTCAGCAATATTTGATCAGATTTATGGTTTAATTGATACATTAGTAATTCGATTGAAAAATATAAATAATGTACTGAAAATCTCAAGGATTTGATAAACTATCTACTTTTTGGAATTTGATGTTCTTGGTCAACAGATTGAATGCTTTTAGATTACCGAACTCCATGCTAATGAATGATTTGTTAATGAAATGAACAAAAAACTGACCTGAACAAATAAGAACGACCATATTTCATTTTGCAACATCAACCTGTGTCAACGTTACTAAAAATTCAATTCATTGGCCCAATTATTTGTCAACATCGATTAATCAAAATCAATCAAATCTTTATAAATTCTCAATTGCTACTCTTGCAAACTCAAGCATTTTGTCAAAAGCGTTCAAGTTTATCGCCCACCCCATTTAATTTGTTCAGTTGGTAGAAGATATAAAAGGGAGGGATTTCAGAATCAAAAATCAGTTCGCTTCAGAGTTTCTCAAGAAGAAGATCAAGACAGCTCATCAAAGAATCCAAAATGGCCAGATTCACATTCCTCCTCTGCCTTGTCGCAGTTCTTGTTTTCAACGTTATGGCTGATCTCGAAGAAGAAGAACGAGACAAAAGGTTTATCCTTGGCAAAGTTTTGGGATTAAAGAACAAAGTTTTTGGATTGAAGGATAAAATCAAGGATAGAATCTTTGGAAAGGTTGGCTCGTTTTTCCTTTTTATTTGGTTTTTATTTGGTTTAGCTTTTTATTCTTCAAGAATATGTGCACTTCTGTGAGAGAAACTCGGCTTGTTAATTTCCTATTTTCTGGTTAATTTCACTAGATCACTAGCCAGATTTCGCTCTCTCTAAGTGACACCAAATTTTGTAAAATTTCCCAATTACCTCTTGAGATAGATGAAACGACGTCAGCTCATTTTCCACTCTGAGAGAAATTAAGTTAGAAAATCATTTCATGAGAAAAAGACAAGTAAAAGTCTTCTTTAAATATGCCACTAAAATTGAAAAATTTCTTAACGAATCTTATCGTCACTTGTAAAGTTCTTACTTTTTTGACATATCGACCAGAGTTTCTCATAAATTGATTTCCTTCAACATTCGGATGTCTTGTATCTTTCTTTGATGAGAAATAACCACTCTGGAAAACAGTTGATCTACACCTTATTGGTGAAAAAATGAGCACTTTCGAAAACAGTCGATTCTTGTGAAAACGGCAAGCCTAACGCCTTACTTTTTGGTGAAAAATGAGCACTTTCCAAAACAACCAATTTTGCAAAAACAGCTATATAGACGAAATCTGCTACCAGATGTCAGTCGAAACTTTGTCATTCAACTATAAGATCTTTCACTTTCCTTTACGCCAGAGATGCAATGACGATGCTGATTGTGGCGTAGGACAATGTTGTGTTCCAAGACACATTTTGGGAAAAAGATGTCGTGGTTTATTGGACGCTGGTGATTATTGTGCTACTGGAATCTTTGGAGTAAGTCGTTCATTTTTTGTTTGTTTATTAATTTATTTCATAGATTTTTTTCCTTTTTGAAATGATCGCTTTGTACCCCTCTCCACCTCGATGTGTCAACGTGCCGAAAAGTTGCATGTTTTGAACCCGTAGCATTCTTCAACAACAATCTTCCACATCTAATAAATTTTTGACGAATTTTCATTTGTTCAAAATTTAAGCCTGAAGTTTCGTAAAAATAATGTTTCTTATCTGAGGTTTATGCCACTTGGAAGCTGAAAAAGTTTAGCAATAGACCGAATCGGCTAACATTTGTTTACACCCACTTCAAGTTAAGTGATCAATCTCTCGATAAAACATTTTTTGATCTCCTCGAATCATTCATATTTTCCTGGGATGTATCTCGCCCTCCCCCATGTAATTTCGTATTCGAATGTCAGTGCTTTCTTTTATTCTTTTAAACTGCACCAAAAAAACAGTTCATCGGCTAGTGGAAAGCAGTGATGATAGGGGGGGGGGTTGAAAACTCCATTTTAGTCGGTAAGTCCCACAATTTTGTTATTGTACCGGGTGTCCCAAAAAAAAGTATACAGATTTGGCCAACCCTAACGATCAGAATTTAGCATGAATCAATCCGAAATAATTTTTAAAACATTACTCGGTAGTTAACTTGAACATAGATACCTTGTTTGTTGACATTGGTGCTTTGAGAGTAGAGATATAAATCTTCAAAGGACAAATTTGCCTCCACCTCCAAACCAGAGCTTTGGTGTTTTGGCCTAAGCAATATTCACAATTTGTTTCACTTAAAATGAATAAAGTTTACTTCGGAGCTCCCTTGATGATAGAGTCACGTAAACTGTATTTTGTGAAAAGCATTTGTTGTGCAGTTTTTAATTTTCCTCCTACTGGTTCAAAATCTTCCAAGTCTATTGTTGATTTGCTTAGGCCAAAATGCCAAAGCTCTGGTTTGGAGGTGGAGGCAAATTTGTCCTTTGAAGATTAATATATCTACTCTCAAAGCACCAATATCGACAAACAAGGTATCTATGTTCAAGTTAACTATCGAGTAATGTTTTTAAAATGATTTCGGATTGATTCATGCTAAATTCTGATCGTTACGGTTGACCAAATCTGTATACTTTTTTTTGGGACACCCAGTAGATGGTTCTCCAAAAATTGTTCTGTCCTTTCATCACCCAAATTTCTAACTATTTTAATTTTCAAATTTGCAGGCTACCCTTGATCGTATTGTACGAAGATGTCCTTGCCAATCAGGCCTGAGTTGTCAAAATACTCGAACCATCGGTCTTTACAAAGTCTACAAATGCCAATAAATCTGCTTCGAGAGGACATGAGGAACTCTTAACATTCAGCATATGTGTCTATTTTGAAACTAAGATTTGGAGATGGTATTGACCAGTATCTGCTAAATTCTCTGTTTTTTCTTTTGCATTTCTTCATACACGATTAAAGGCCATAAGAAAAGATTTTCAAATTCGTCTGATTTTAGCGAAAAACTAAAGCCTATAGCCTTACTTTTCGGCAAAAATAGGGATTTTCAAATTCTGCCTATTTTGCCGAAAAACCAAAGCCTATAGCCTTACTTTTCAACAAAAAATAGGGATTTCAAAATCGGCCTATTTTACCGAAAAACCAAAGCAAATAGCCTTACTTTTCGGCCAAAAATAGGGGTTTTCAAAATCGGCCTATTTTACCGCAAAAACCAAAGCCTATAGCCTTACTTTTCGGCCAACAATAGGGATTTTCTAATTCGGCCTATTTTGCCGAAAATTTTAAAAATCCCTATTTTTAGCCGAAAAGTAAGGCTATAGGCTTTGGTTTTTCAGTAAAATAGGCCGATTTTGAAAATCCCTATTTTTGGCCGAAAAGTAAGGCTATAGGCTTTGG